>VDFB02150322.1:0-14667 GCA_007258455.2 Sequoia sempervirens | reverse complement strand
AATGCAAATGCAAACTCCCTTTTCAATTCAAACTAAATTCCATTTCAATTTCATATTCAACCCTTTACAAATATCTTTCCAAAATAGTCAACTAATTTAGAAAATATCTTTTATTCCCCAAAGTCTTTGCATAAGAAACCCATTTGAATTTTTTTAATAACTTTAAACAATTTTCCATTTCCAATTTGAATTCAAAATACTTTAGCATTTTATTTCAACAAAAGCATTTAAAACTTTTAACACTTTAATTCATAGGGGTAATTTAATTAATTCACACAATTAATTCCAATTATCAATAAAATAACTCTAATTCGAAATTAGATTATTTTATTAATTCAATTAAATTAATTAACTAACCACTAATTTTCCCACATCTCAACAAGACAAAACATTCATCATTTAAAATTCCCAAAAGCTATTAAATCACTTTTAGCTTGCAACTAAACACATTTAATCATTAATCAAACTACGCAAGTCATTAAATAAACTTTAACTTGAAATTAAATAAACACTCAAAAGGGAATTGACCAAGATAAAACAACTGACCCCGACGACAAACCAACAACATGATATGACTAGGGTGACGACCTGGTTCGGAAACCCTAGCTACTATCTCCCAAATAATTTCCGTTGGTTAATGGACACGCTCAGACCTGGAAACCAGGTGGAGTCGATGTCATGTACCTGCCAACCTGCAACAAAGAGCATGTCGAACGTGCATATATACATAATATGATCAGACACACCGTGAAGAGAAAATCTCAGAATCGTAGGGCACTCGCAAGCGAGTGATACAACCCCGTCCCCTTCACCAATACAATATCACTAATTGACAAAGATAACATCATTAACATAATCAAAGCATAAAGCATCATTAATTCACATGTTAACACGATCGAAGCATAACATAGGAAAACATTGCCTAATTATCAGAGTACAAAAAGGAGGGGTGTTACATCCTCCCCCCCTAGAGTCCGGCTTACTCCTGGAAGCCTGCAAGCTCCCCTATTCCAAACTCCATAAGATCACACATAAATCAATATCATTACAAGTTTACTCCAGACAAGATATACAACATTATCACTTCAATATTCGTTTGCCATCTTGCATTTTGAATCTAGGTATAATAATCTAATCGTCAACATGATTTCTTAAAATTAACAATGAAGTTGGGGACTATAAGCCTCACCAACAACATATGCACCTATAATGCATTTATCCTTAACATGCAACTATTTTCACTAATTCTTTTTCTTTCTCTAAAATTTTACACACTACAAAATGGTTTTCTATTTCACATTATACGTTTTCCATGATTATGAATGCAACTTGGAGACTTAAGTCCTTTAACCAAGGTTTGATCTAGGAAACAGACCTTCATGAATACATAAACGTTTTCTCATAAAATACAAATGCCATACTAAGGCACTCAAGGAAAGAGGTCTATGACTATCTTGCCATATCGAGCACTTGGGATACACCCAACAAACACACTACAACCACACTCAAAAATCCACTCAAGGGTCTCACCCCTTTACACAACGAAAAGCCAAGCAACGAGGAAGCCAAACATAACACACCTTTTGGTAGGCTTGCGAGCCTAACCCTCACAAAAGCATTCAACAAAAGAAATGCAAGGGTGGAAACAACAACCAAACTGATTGTCGCCCACCACACACAACACATCAAAATCACCCACTACACACATCGTCCATAATGCATTCTTCCAATAGAAAGGATATCGGTGCATTGCGCACTACACCGAGGATCCTATCCTTTCCACTAGTTTCCTGCACCATTGGACCTATACCACTTAACGACAACTTCTGGGCAACACGAGAAATCAACCTAAAAGGAAAACCACACGAAGGAGAAACACAACTAGGCCAATACAATGGGCTCATAGTGTCCAGAGTATAAACCTACACACAAACAACACAATGGGTCCAACATAATCCCAGAGTTCCCAGTGTTTAAACCTGGCTCTGATACCATGTGTAATGCCCCGCCACGCAACCCTAGAGGAAGTTGCAATTCACCACTTAAACGTACCAATTTTTTTTTTTGTTTAAGTATAAATAACATGTAAGGTGAATTCATGATGCCAACAACCTCTAAGGCCACGAGACAAAGATTACTTAAAAACCCGACATCACATAACATTATCATAAACCGAAATATAAAACTCTTAAAGAAATGAAACAACATACATTCCATTCAAGATAAATTACAACAAGGATAAATAATACCTTATGATTCCAATTTAACATTTAAACAATAAGGTTACATCACTCATTCCCCGAATGAGGTAAATCCAATACTCATAATTACATTTACAAATTCCACCTCGAAACAAATGAGGGGTAATAAGATACAACAAGAACCAAAAGGATAAGGCATGAGAAGCAACTGATTCCCACGAGCTCTCCAGCAGGAAATCACGAGCACACGAACATGAAGAAGAAGAACCAACAGATAAATGCACGCCACCCGACCACGTGGGACCCAAAGGCCCCACTCCCTCCGTGCTAGGAGATAGTAACTAGGATTTCCTAGACAAGACCACCAACCTCTAGACACAGGCTTACACCAAAACTGAATTGAAACAACTAAAATCACAAAACCACTTAACATCCATAACCACAATGCCATTAAGCCACAACAGTCACAACATCACTTAACACGAAGTTACAATGCTTTCAGAGAACAATGATCATGTACATCACACAATAACTGATTAACTGTCGACCTAGGAAAAGTGTCATACATAAATTGCCATGAGTTACCCTAGCTCAACCTTCCTAGGCTACCGGACCCCCATCATGGGTTACCCTGGCTTGCCTCTACCGGCGCCGGACCCTCACGCAAAACTATGCGTCCCATCTCATCTCGAGCCTTATCATTCACTTGCTTCACGAGAGAGGCATTCATTATCTTATTAGTTTGAAAGATCCCCATTAATTCATTTAAATTATCACTTAATTAAACTCTAGGTGAGTTACCCTGGCGCCCCTTTGTGTGCCGGACCCCCACCAAGAGCCACTCTCCTATCGACAACACACCACAAGAAGAAACTAGATAACACGACCTCTCCAAACCAAGGAGGAAACAAAGCACGGAACTTACTCCAACACAGGAGGAAAACCACGTACAAAACCCACTCCAACCTTGGAGGAAACCAAATCACATTACCCTCTCCTCCACCCAAGGAGGCACAAATCCCCGTTCGTGAAAACCGGGTGACCCACAAGGTATAACTATACACATTTTCTACGACACACCAAAGGTTGACTTTCATAAAGACAACCCACAACAGGATACAAATCCCCTATCAGGAAGACTTCAAACACTAACTCTACACTCCCAACATTGAACAAGAAAGAACAACCATTAAAAATATTTCTAGCAACTAAATAAACTAAGATTCGGATTTCCTAAATCCACTTAAACACAGGTTTCAGGACTTGCATCTATCTAGTCAATTGATCCCCTCTTTTTTTTTTTTTCACGACATTGGAATATATAAATAAAACATATCATTTACTCTAATTTTCGTAACCATAAAGCATGTTAATAATGCAGTTATTTGGTTAGAATTTAAATCAACCGTTCTCTCTAAGTTTCATGATCACATGCAAAAGATAAATCACTTGATAAAAAAAACATTTAAGTTAACCAAATAAATTCATTCTTTGCTCTCAATTCCGCAATCATAATAAACACATGGTCATTTAGAAGTTCTAGTTGACATTTAACATTGCTTAACTATACCAATAAAGTTATATTCTATTTGCAACTAAAATCATTTAAATATCTTTAAGTTTAAACTCCCTTTAGATAAAAGATACCAAATAAAGTAATAATTCTATTTTCCAAATAACTCCTACTTTTAAATCCTCATGAATAACATAAAATACATTTTAAACTATACTAAAAATCATTTAATCTAATATATATTAAATATATTATATTTCATATAATATACAATATTAATATTATATATTAAATATACAAAATATATTATAAATAATATATAAATAATAGCTAGGTTATTTATAATTAACCAAAGTTTTAACAAAAAAAAACAATAAAAAAACTAAATTTTATTTAATAACTCACAAGGGCCGAAGCCCTGGCACAGTGCCCTCGCCGCCATGGGCGGCGGTGCCTGTGCGCCCCACGCACAGAGCCCCGCCCCCCGGCCGGGCGGCGGAGCCTGTGCGCTCAGCGCACAGCGCCCGCCTCCCTTCCGGGCGGCGGAGCCTGTGTGCGGGGCACACAGTGCCCCGCCTCCCCACGGGGGCGCGGTGGCTGTGTGCTTCGCACACAGCGCCGCCTCCCTGCCGGGCGGCGGCCGCGGTGGCGGCGGCGGGGGTGGGCTTGACCTCCCACCTCCCCACATAAATAAATTTCATAATAATTTTAATAAAAAAAAATTCCTGCGTTTTACCAGAATTTAGAAAAAAAGAAAAAACACAGAGGTTTTATTTTCTGGGTTTAACCCAACTTTAAAATTTTCTAAAAACACAATATATATGCATATATTTTTTGTGGGCATTTTCCATATATCAATATATATGGTTATATTCATAATACTCATACCCAAATTTGATTTCATACACAAATTATGAGAATAATCTGTTTAACCCATTTCAATAATATAACTTATTTTCAAACAATTAAATGGGTTTTCAAAACCTATTTCTAATATTGAGTTTTCCTTCAATAACTTGGTTGAAATTTCATGTTTGGTTTTCAAATCCAAAACTATCCACCATTGCCAAGTTTAAAAGCTTTGCCATGAGTTTTTTTATTGAATCTACACTATGTTTTCAAACATTCCAATGAGCAAGAAGAGGAAGGGAAAGAAAAGGTTGAACCTTATGTTTTCTCCAAACTTGGCAAGCTTCCACATGGAGATTTCCAAGCAAACCTTCAACTCCACCATTTTTGCCTCCTCCAAGCCTCTCCACCAAAAGCATTCCAAAAAACCCAAAACTTCCATGGAGCTAAAAGAAAGCCCTAAAAATAAAATATATCCTTTTTCTCCAACTCCCCAAATTCACATTCAAATTCTAATTCAAATTCAGATTCTAATGCAAATGCAAACTCTCTTTCCAATTCAAACTAAATTCCATTGCAATTTCATATTCAACCCTTTACAAATATCTTTCCAAAATAGTCAACTAATTTAGAAAATATCTTTTATTCCCCAAAGTCTTTGCATAAGAAACCCATTTGAATTTTTAATAACTTTAAACAATTTTCCCTTTTCCAATTTGAATTCAAAATACTTTAGCATTTTATTTCAACAAAAACATTTAAAACTTTTAACACTTTAATTCATAGGGGTAATTTAATTAATTCACACAATTAATTCCAATTATCAATAAAATAACTCTAATTCGAAATTAGATTATTTTATTAATTCAATTAAATTAATTAACTAACCACTAATTTTCCCACATCTCAACAAGACAAAACATTCATCATTTAAAATTCCCAAAAGCTATTAAATCACTTTTAGCTTGCAACTAAACACATTTAATCATTAATCAAACTACGCAAGTCATTAAATAAACTTTAACTTGAAATTAAATAAACACTCAAAAGGGAATTGACCAAGATAAAACAACTGACCCCGACGACAAACCAACAACATGATATGACTAGGGTGACGACCTGGTTCGGAAACCCTAGCTACTATCTCCCAAATAATTTCCGTTGGTTAATGGACACGCTCAGACCTGGAAACCAGGTGGAGTCGATGTCATGTACCTGCCAACCTGCAACAAAGAGCATGTCGAACGTGCATATATACATAATATGATCAGACACACCGTGAAGAGAAAATCTCAGAATCGTAGGGCACTCGCAAGCGAGTGATACAACCCCGTCCCCTTCACCAATACAATATCACTAATTGACAAAGATAACATCATTAACATAATCAAAGCATAAAGCATCATTAATTCACATGTTAACACGATCGAAGCATAACATAGGAAAACATTGCCTAATTATCAGAGTACAAAAAGGAGGGGTGTTACATGTTGTGAAATGAGGGGGAAAGGGTGGCATGTATAAATTTATGTAAAATGGAAAGGGGCATAGTTTCTCCATGGAATAGGTCTTCTTGTTGGTCCAAAATTTCATATTTTTCATCTGTTGTTGGACAATTTCACTTGTTGTATCAAAATATCTGCAAGAGATGGTGTTGCACTACTTTGGTTTGGTGTCACGACATTGGTATTAAAGTCATATGTTGGATTTGAATTAGGATTGGTGTTTTGTGATGTGGGACCTTGGTTTCCATATTTGTGTTTGTTGTTTTGATTTGGAATGAAATTGGAATTTAGATTTTTTCCAAAGGTCATGCTTGTATTTGGTATGGTGTTTTGGAATTGAGGTGTAGACCCTTGATTTGCAAATGGAAGTGTAGATCCTTGGTTGATGTTTTGACACGAAGGTGTAGGCCCTTGATTTATGTTTTCACATGAAGAAAAGGTCCCTTTATTGGTATTTTGAAATGAAGGAGTAGGTCCTGGATTGGTATTTTGAAAGGAAGGTGTAGGTCCTTGATTGGTATTTTGAAATAAAGGTGTAGGTCCTTGATTGGTATTTTGAAATGAAGGCATAAATCCATGATTGGTATTTTTGAATGATGAAATAGATACTTGATTACTGTTTTGATTTGGGATCCTTTGTGATATAATGTGAAAATTTCTAGGTTTTTTTGGTGGAGGTTGACTTGATGAATTTGTGCTTTCAAATTGGAATAAGGATCCTTGATTTTTGTTTTGAAGTGTAGGTATAGTACCTTGGTTTGTGTTTTGGATTAAAGGTATAGGGCCTTGCAATGTGGAACCTCGATTTGTGTTTTGGAGTGTTGGTATAGGACCTTGGTTTTCATTTTGGATAAAATGTGTAGGACCTTATGATGTTAAACCTTGATTTGAATGTTTGAAAAGGGGGTTTGTAAAGATCTTACCCATGGAATTGGAGGAGCTTCCAAGTGTGAAACTTTGTCCTTGTGTAGTGGTATGGGTTACCTTGTTGCCAACTATTGAGATGATTGGGATGTCTGTGGTAGTGGTAGTCATGTGTGTAGTTGTCCCAAGGGGTATGCTTGACATTTTTTGTGATAAGGGCATGCTTAGTGAAAATGGTTTTTCAATTTATTTTTCTATAATGGTTGACATGTCAAAGCCTTGAGGTAATTTGGCACCTTTTTAGCTAGTGAATAGAAGAATATGTTGGGGTCAACACTAAAAAGGTGATCAATCATGCTTAAAAATCTTGTATCTTGATAATCTCTTTCAATTTCTTGTGGAGTCAATTGTTTGTTGAATTCTTCTAGGCTTAGGTTTTCCCATGTGTCATTTTGATATATTTGTGGTGTGTCTCTTGGAGTTGTGAAATGATTCAAATTTAGTCCAAGGGTACTGTCATGAAAAGGGTCACTTGAGAAATCCATGTCCTTTCTTTTGGTTTGTGACCTTGTTTCAACCATGTGAGACTTTTGCAAGTTGAAGGATAATGCAAGATGGTGATGAAACTATTTTTTTAGGATTTTTTAGGATTTTCCTAAATATAAGGATGCAAGGATAATGAGACTAAAGGACATAAAAGGATATGAAAAGTTGACTAATTGATAAATCAATGGAAAATGAGATATGTTTTTTTATTTTTTTAGGATAAAGGTGCAAAGTGTAATCTAGGTTATAGATCAAAGTTTGTAAAGATGATCATAAAAGAAATGATCAAGGGCATGTAATATGGATATACATGAGGTCAAGTTAATGCAAAGGAATCCTAAGATTTTAAACAAAGGATGGAAATAAAGCTAATGTGAACCCAAGGTAACAATTCCAAGTGTCATTGACCTTTGTGGTAATCAAGAGGATAATTTTGACTAGTGATTTTTTTAGTGGCTAATATTTGCCAATTGGCTAATTGTTGAAATTTGGGAATCCAAAATTGGCTAATAGTTCAAGCTATAAAATGACTTGAATTGCCACATTTTTATAAAATTTTATTATAATCTAATTTAAATCACCAAAGAATTTATTTTATTGAAAAATTTAACTCAAAAATTCTTCACGATATTTGATACATAATTAGATCGGATTCGCCTAAATTTAATAGATTATAGTATAAATATATATTAATTCACTAATAGTATAACACAATTATTAGTTATTTTAGGACCATATTTCTAATCTTTAGTTTCTACCATTTATTTATAATATAATCTAATGGCCTTTGTTGTGTTTCACAAGGTAAAATTTACATGTGATTTGTAATGCTCATGGGGCCCATAATTTAGAGTCTCACGACCATTATAGGTCATGGATATATTTTAACTTGTAGAGTACAATGAGGGTTATTAGATCAATGATCCAAAAGTAATTTTGAGCCCCATGAGAATAACAAATCGTGGGTACATTTTACCTTATAGAATACAATGGCGACCATTATATTATATTTTAAAACAATGGTGGCAAGTAAATATTATAGTCTACCACTTAAACCTATCGATAATTTCCACCCTCAGGCTCCTAATTTTCTATGAGAATTATTTTTAGATTGGATGGATTCACCATTATAATTAATGCATTTTCCCATATTTTTCAAGATTTTCCAAAATTATCAAAATAATTTTAGTGATGTTAAAATATCGCCAATAAAAATATTAAAAAAAAAAAGAAGGAAATATTCACCAATAGAAATTAATTTTTTTCCTTAAAAAGTGAAATATTTGTCAGGATTTTATATCCTTTTTTTGAGGGGGGTTTCTTAGAGTTATCACTGATTTTGACAAGGTTGATTCAAGGCTAGAGCGCAAGATTAAGACTCAAATTTGATAAAGGTGATAATGAAAAAGGTTGATAATATGAAGGATAATGGTCAATCACAAATAGAATATGTAACTAAGGGTTTCCCAAAAGCTCAATGATCTTCCTATGTTCAAAATTTCAAGGTCTAAATGCAACCTAAGGATCTAAGTTTGATCTATGTGATGCAAAGGATGAAGGTAACCTATAGTTTAATGTATCCCTAAATGGAATTGCTAGAATGAACTAATAAAGCATGCAAGTCCCTAGTTTAGCAGTCAAAGGTCACTATAAAATGAGTTGATCAAATTTTGGACAAAGATTTTGAAACTTTTGTTTTATCAGATAATTATGGGACTATTTTTTGCAAATGAATTTTAGGATGATAGTTGAAGATATTTTTTCTAAAAATGTGTCTCAAGATGACAAATACAATTTTCTAGTTATCAGATGTAGCTCAGAATATTAGTTGCAGGTTTTTTTTTCTATAAGTCTGGTTCAAGATGACAATTGTGGTTTTCTAGTTATTAGTTGTGGTGTAAAGTATCAATCGTGGTTCTGTTTTTGATAGTTTAATGGTTTTTAATCTATTTTTTGAGTGAATTTTGACTATTTTCAATGAAATTTAATTGGAAAACATAGAATACAATATCAAGCACTTGTTCTTGGTTTGGATTTTTATGTGACAATTTTTTTTTAAATAAAACACACGTATACAACAATACGCAAGCCCTATGGTTGGAAAAGAAACCACTGGTTGATATCACCACATGGATTTCTCTAGCCACTTGAACAAGGTAGGCATCTAGAGACTTGGTGGCATTGGCTCCCCTCCACAACACTCACTTATCAAGCTCACCAAGTATCATTCCCCCAATGGAGGAATTTTTATATCTACAAAATCTTAATGAATACATGGGGCACCTTTAGAGGTCTGACCTCATGTGAACAACAAGCCTATAAAAGGGTTTTTGGCAACTAACACAAATTGGCATTTAGTACGGACATCTATTTAAAGTTTCCATACATGCAACAAGATTAGCTCAAGACTATGGTGAGTTAAGAGGGATCCTAGTCCTTTCCCTAAGTAAGGATTTTCATGTATCTCATGGGGCTACTAACAGTGGAAGTTGTTGGTATGAAACATTTGTACCTGTTGCTAACTGACTTTCATCAAGTACACTTATTTATAGTTGCTTGGAAGAGCTTATCCTTAGCTTTTTTACCACTTGGGTTGTTCCCACCTTTCAAAGTGGGATGTAAGGCCCTCTAATAAAAGGTAAACAATAGAAAGGAAGTTCACTTTATTTATAATCTCCTAGATCACACAGAGTGCAAGGAGAGAGCATACTTTGTGCCTTTGCACCACACTCGCATAGGGTTCATTTTAAGCACCAAATACAGATATGTAGTGTGATTATACAAATTCCATAGAAATTATTTTGGTCACTCAAGATCACCGAACAACATGAGAGGAGAGCATATACACTATATGACATTTACAAACTACCAAACATGAAAGACAATTGTAGATTAAGCATTGCTATGATTTGCAAATACTTATAAATTTTAAACCAATTACATTTTATGAATGTTCATTTTAATGCCCATGAGTGTAAGAATGTAGATTTTTGTTCTTTTTAAAACCTTATGAGTGAAAAATGCATATTATTTTTATCCTTATGATCCTGATGCAAGTTGTGGAAAATAAAAAAAATAGTAAATTCTTGAATCTAAGCTAATAGGAGCTCAATTTTTTTGTTGTTTTGAAAGAAACATTTTTTTAGGAACTCCAAAGCTCCAAAGCCACATACCAAAAATAGAAATTTAGCAACAAAAAACACTGCTCTACTTGAAAACCCAAAAGGAAAATTAAAAAAAAAACGTAAAACTAGAAATTTATACTAGACAGGAAGTTGCATCACTCAAGGTCTTTGATGCATCACTATATTGTGTCACACTAGAGTGATTACATAATGGTTTTGAATTTAAATTTTGTCACCCACAAATGCATTGTTGCTTCTCACAGATGCATCATGATTTTAAATGGGAATTCCCTCCAAACAGTTGCATTATTTCTTGGCAGTTATGTCACTACATTTAGAAAATGCATCATTCTGTATAGAAAATCTACAAAAATAAATAGAAATCCATATGAAATACTGTGAAAATTTGTCTTCACATTGGGTTCACCAATGTAAGATGGAGGAAAACACTTTAGCCTAGATAAAGTGACAACCACAACACTTCTAAGCTAAAAAACTCATGTAAACAAGAGAATAAAAATAAAGAGAAATAAGAATGAAAGAATTCAAATAAAGAAACTCCCCATTCTAATTGATTCCTTCTCTTGTCTCTCCTATTTCTTCTTTTGCCAATATTTCACTCTGATTTTTTGTTTAAGTTGTGCAAATACTTGCAAATAGTAAGCAAGAAATTTGGAGATAATGGTTTTTAAGGAAAAAAAGGAGGAAGGCTACTTTTATAGACAACCATTTGAATGGACAGATGAAATTAAACTTCTAGAAAGATGCTAAGATTGACAGATGAGGATTCATGAGAGGGAGGTTACAAAATAGATGGTCAAGATTAAGCTTTTAGAAAGATGTAGAGATCAATGATGGAGAATGGATGCACCAAAAACATGTGGGTTATTGATGGTTATGACACCAATGGCTATATTGAAGACAACTATGACAAACACGGCTATGACAAGTATTGATGAGCAAGTGGAGGAAATGGATGAATTAGAAATTGAAAAATAATTAATTCATGAGAAAGGAATATTTGACCAAGGGGAAAATAAATAATTCATTCAAATTATTTATTTGAAAAAAAAGAGGAAATAGACAAGTGGAGATTCAATTAAAATAATTTCCATAATTATTTTAATTAAATGAGAGGAAATGTGAAAAGAGAAATTAAATAATTAAATTGATTTATTATTTAATACAAGACACATGAAGGACAATTAAATAATTTTGACAATTATTTAATAAATGGATGAACTAAAAGAGGGAGTGAATAGTTAAATAATTAATAATAATTATTCATCCATGGATGAAAGATGACAAAAAAATCATTAAATAAATAGTAATTTATTAATTATTGAAGAAGGGGGAATATTAGCAATGCAATTAATTTATTTAATTGATCGAGATAGAATAAAGATTAGAAAGTGAATTAGTTAAATAATTAAAAATTATTCAATTAATCAAGGAATATGATAAAAAATAATTAAAATTATTCAATTATCAAAGGACAACAACCAAGAAAACTAACGCTCATAGAGTTAGGACATTTTTCAGTGTCTACATAAGAAACCATAGATGCACTTTCATTAATACAAGATGCAATGCAAGAATGAATACAACCTAGATCTAGGATCTTAATGAACTCCAAATTAGAAAATCAATGCTCAAAAATGTTTGTTTCACCAAAATGAGCAATAGGTGAAAAAGGTAATGGCCTAGGTCATAGAACACCACTATTTTCCCCTTGTCATTCAAATATGCCCTAGGATCCCAAATTGGATTGACTATCAACTCAAAGGTGAGTCAATTCTCAACAAGGAAGACCTAGGAGGGGTTCTTTTAGATTTTGAAGTGTTCACCACCAAGAAAAATCTTGGAAAAGACAACTTAACATTCAACTTACAAAACCTAGTAATGCAAGCCAAAATAATGATTGAAAATGACAAAAATAAACAAAAAGTTAGGGTATGTGTACCTAGGGGGTCTAGAAATGTGATGAGGATTATAGAAATGAAAAAATGCTATCAAAATATGCTAGGGAGGACTAAGACACCCTTACTATTGTCTTAGTCTTGCTATTATTTTTTAGGGGAAATGCAAAATCTTTAGATGTTGGAACATAATCTGAAAGAATCACTGCAAAATACCCTTGGGAGGACTAAGATGCCCTTGGTGGAAACTTAGTCCCATTCTAAATTTTTGAAATCTTTGAATGTGGTCCTAAGGGTGAAGGTCTACACTTCCTTCTTCTTAGATCTTAGGTTCTGAAACTTCCAGATTTGGCATGTAGGTGATTTTTTGTGAAGATGACAAATTTTCAATGCAATTTTAAAACTTTGCAACTTTGCACTTCAAATGATCTTCAGGTCTTCAACCTAAATCTATGAGCACAAAAATGAAAAAGATGAAAAACTTGTATATTGTTAGAAAATGGGGGTTTTCCTTGGTCAAATCCCTTTGTTGGTGATCAAACTTTGAATTAAATAGAATAATGAATGGAAATGTTGAGTGAACAAAATGCCATGTTTCAACTCACCAAACCCTTGTTGTGAAATCTACAAACTTGTATGAGATGGATCGCTTGTATGTAGATATTCAAAGTAATGAATTATTCATAGATCTTGACCTGATTGGCTTGCTTGAATCAAAACCCTACATCACAAATGTTAGCTCAAAAAAACACATGATGCAAGAATATCCTTGATAGGATGTTTGAATCTTGATAATGGCTCCAAATGCTTGATGACTTGCTCTTGAATGCTCAAAATTTCTATAATGGATGAATAATCAAGTTGCTAGGATCAAAAATGAATGAAATAACCTTGCATTTATACTTATTCATGCTTAATATCCCCAAATTATACCACAACAAGATAACATATGAAATCATTAATTAAAGGAGGCTAAATCATGCCAAGATTTAAAATTAAATCCCAAAAAAGGCTTAAGGGGGACTAAGATGCCTTAGGTAGCATCTTATCCCCAAGGCATGAAACTTGAGGCACAGACTCCAAAAGGGGGCCCATTTAAGTTCCTCTTGAAATTAGGGTCCCAAGACCCTTGGAGGACAAAAACACACTAGGTGGCATCTTAGTCCCAATCCAAAAATCAAGGACATAACCAAAACATTAAATGATCATTTATCCTTTGATCTTTTTTAGGATTAGCCATAAAAGGATGCAATTTATTAGGCTTGTGGATGCCAAATAGGACCAATTAAGACATAGATGAGGATAAATAAAGAAAGGTGAGACCAAACACATGTGAAAATGCAAGGGTATGCATTTTCCTACACTACAAACACATTTATTTTACCATCATATGAGGAAATTGACATGCAATTTTTAGTCTACCTAAAACTTGATATATGTTTTGAAGGTACTTTTCATTATATTCATAATCTCTAACTAAAAGAAGGTTTTCATTATGTTTAGTAGAAAATTGTCACCCTACAGTTTAGGACCTAAGATAACAATGTTTCTTTACCAAACATTCAAGGATTTCCCTTGAGAACTATAGCCCAAGAAGGAAAGAGATCTATCTAGGAGATTAGTCCTAGGGGGTTGATTATGATCTATTATGGGGTTCACCACCAAGTTTAGACTTGGAAAGACAATGCAATGAAAGATGAAATTCAAGATGTAAAACAAAACCCTAATTTGATGAAATGCTTATATAGAAATGCAAACAAAACCAAAAATAAAGTTGTGAAATAGAATGTGTGCACCTAGAAACTTGTTGGAGAAGGAATGGGGTCCTGAAATCCTAAAAAAAATATTTTAGACCAGGTGGGACTTATTCGCCGTTCTAGGAAAATCATTCCTAGTTTCAGAAAATTGCACCAAAGCTTGTTTCAGCCAAAACGGTGTCCAAATCTATCAAAAAATTCTTAAAAATAGGCACAATGAGACTCATTCACCACTCTTTGTGAATGTAGATATTCAACATTGCAGATCTATATCAGTATCACAAAGTAGAATTCAGTGAAGAAAATAAAGAAAATTTGGAAAATTAGTTTCCTAAACAACAACCAAATGAGATTGAAGAGATTTTGGATATCAGAGATGGGAGGAAGA
>VDFB02150320.1:0-17049 GCA_007258455.2 Sequoia sempervirens | reverse complement strand
TTTGAAGTTTTTGTATTGTAACTGAGGGTAGCAGTTGTATACTTTCAGGTCTCCTCTCCTAGGTTTCGACTTATTTGCAACAAAAATGCTCTTGTATAGGAACTACTTTACTAGGAGGTACACCAACTATGAAGTCAATTAGAACTTGGACATTTTCTTTACAACCATAAGCTGATTATGCATGTTGTCACTGATGATCTTCGCCTAGTGTAACTTTGTCTCACCTTGGATGATCTCCTTGATGAAGTAGAAAATCCAATCTTCAAAGAAGGAAGTAGTAGGGAGGTCCATTACCCTGCTTAGTAGGGTGATCGAGCTATGATATTCTTCATGGAAATCACTTATGAAGAGTTCTTGAGGAACCTTAGTGGCACTATCCCTCTTTTCCTTCAACCAATGTTGGTTGATTAGTTTCTTGCATGCTAGAGGGTCCTCCTTCCACATGTTATCAACATATCCCTTTTTTATTTCCTCCATTATGTCAAATATGGGAATATGGAATGTCTTACCTATGGATCTAATAGAAAAATATACTAACCCTCTTCCATTATGGTAAATGATTTTTCTATTATTATGATAAAATTCTCTACATACCATCACTAATTCCAAAGCAAAAAGCACAGGTGGGAAGTTGGTTGCCTTAGCAAGACCACTCTCTCTAATTTTTCATGAATTTTCAATTGTAAGGAAAATCATTTCCCTTCGTCAAAACTCATCTATATCCACATGCCCAAGGTTGGTATCTAACACATAATCCTAGGTGGAAGTGATCTTGGAGGTACACTCCACCCCATGGAATTGGAATTTCTTCTAATCCTTCTCCTCCTTCCCTCTTGGTAGGAATGTAGGTTTATTTCACTTCTCTTTCTTGAAAATTTTTCTTGATGGACCTACAAAAAATTCCATAAATCCTAGATACAAAGATGTAGTAAGTGCATTCATATCAAGGACGCATTAGTCAAATATTGCAAAATGAGGGTTAGATCCAATAATTCATCACTAGGAGATCATAAAATTCATCAATATTCAACATTAAAATCTTGTTTGGATCAAATATAGCAATGCAGGCCTAGAGACATTGGTTTCCCTAGGTTGGAGGCCATCAAGAATAACCAACAGTAAGACAATTCCAAATCATGGAAACCCATAGACAACCACTTATAGCCTTAGTCTCGCAGTAATAATTCAGTGGTCAAAGTATTTAGGAGACAACTTGGCACATATATAAATCATTTATAAGGTCTTTATAGTCACTTGATTGGTTGTTATGTTTATGCAGACTTAGCGTATGTGGAAGCTGGAGGCTAGAAGGACATTTTGGCTCTGTCGTTAAGTAACAATGATCAAAAGATGGAAACCCACATGAGGAGTTTCATAGTGCAAGACCCATAGGTGATCAAGATGACATGAGTTAACCTCCTACATTTTGATTACTTTGAGGCATGTGGGTCAAAACTGGAGGACAACCATTGTGTGATGGCCATTAGGAATTATGGGGGTGAGATGGCAATCGACACAAACAGACCTGCAACACACTTCAACTTGGCCATTTGTTAGGAAGAGCTCAGATGGCGATGGAGAATGCTAGTTTCATGTTGCGGGTGGAAAGGATGACACCAATGTTAACCAATGACAATCGAGCAGTGGTGGGTTGCAGATGACAACCCATAAGGAATGGTCCACATGGCCACCAAACTTGGTCCTTTTGTCAAAGTATTGGAGAGAAATGGCATGTGTGAAGTTTGTAGTGCAAGTGGATGGGGTCACTTGTATGTCAAGGAATTACAAAGGAGGGGGGGTGGTTCATAGATGGACCCCCGCAGAGAGTGGCCCACAAGGGAGGTTTAACTTTGCGTTTTCATTTTTGAACTTGGAACAGTGAAGAGGGTTGTGAAGTCCATGACGTAGGTGGGTGGAGTGACTTTGCTGCTAGTGAGTGGTGTTAAGGCAACAACAAAGAGTGGATGGCGACCTATAGGGAATGAACCACAAGGAAGGCTTAATCACTTGGCACTTGGACGAGACAAATTTGGCAGAACTCATGATGCGGGAAGTAGGCAAGGGTATGCCATTTGAGATGACAACGAGATGGAGGCCACCTGCATTACTATACATACAAAGGTTCACAAACTTAGATTTTATACTAAACAATTTAACATTAGGGTGGTGATGAGGATGCTATGAGCCACAGAGGGGTCAACACTCTATGAAGAACAACACCAATGGGGTAGTATTCCGTATTAACTTGGGGCATTGTTTGAAAAATTTAATGAAGAAATTTTGAGGGAGTTCACATTGGGTGGACTATTATGAAGGTTGTTGATTGCTTAGTCATTCCTTTTGAGAGTTAAATTATTGTTTTACAAGCCCTAGCTATGAAAAATGATGCATTCCAAGTGGCTAGAGGAAAAATTACCTGAAGAAGACATGGGATGCTGATGATGATCATGTTGTTGATCCTCTAGGAGTTTGTGTGGGAACAAGAGCTATGTTCATTATTTCTCTCTACAAATTTTGAACTCAATGAATGTGAAAATGATAGGTCAGAGCACCTATTTATAGGAAAAAACTTCATTAATGATTGATAATAAATACAGGTACAATGGTTGGAAGAGTTGTTGGGAACGAAACTCAATGAACTGGTGGTAGGTACCATTGGAACCGCAATGCAAGATGACCCCAAGGCTTTGTCATTGGCGAGTGAAAAGGAGATGAAAATAGAGAAGATTGCGGTACCCACCATGCAAGTGGACATCCTAGATCAGCCACTGTTTGAAAAGTGAAAGGCTGACAGTGTCACACAAAGGGAAGCTCACAACTATAGACCTGCAAGACTTGGATGATGCAAGAGTAACAAACCAAGGGAAACCCACATGATAATTCTTGCAAGGGTCAAAGTCTTAGAAAATTTAAGGGGGTGAATTTTCACCAATTGGGAATGATGACTTTAGGGCTCCTGACCATTTGAAGTTCAAAAATAGGGGTACACAAGACAAGGCAAAGGCCAAAAGAAACCTAATGAAGGTGAAAGGAGAAAGGGGTTTCCCATTCTGAATGGGGCATTTATGTTATAGGCACAATGAATGGTGAATCTGCTGGGAGAATGCTCTCGACAGTTCTAAGGGTAAGGATTCATCCAAAACTTAGAATATTTAGTTTCACAAACCAGAAGCCAATTTCCATAAACAAAATAGGGACTTAAAGGAAGATAGAATCCTTAGTTGAATCGAATCATGGGATATCTCAGAAGTGTGTGCAAAGTGAGTTCATTCCCTTCCTTCGGAGACCATAATAAATAGTTGTTAATCAGTCAAGGCAAGCTACATAAGTTGTCCAACCCCAAAAGTATCCTAGACATTACTCTCCTACTTGTGAGGAATCCATAGCCTCAAAAAGTTGTTGTTGTGACCCAATGCACATTTCTTCTAGCTGGGCATCCATAGCCCTAATGGATTTGCTCGCACACCCACACAGTTGCTTGTTTTAATACTTTCTTTATTTTCTTTTTTTGAATATTTTCTTTTGGTATACTTTTCTTTTGCTCAATTGTGTAAGTGCCAAAGCTTACTGTGGGTTTGGAATCACAGTGGTCACAAGAGTAGGCTTAGGATTTTATCATACAACCCTTCAAAAAAATTTAAAGTGTGTCTTTGTGTGTGATTTGAGATAAGTGTTAGAAGATTCTGTAGACACACAAAATATGCATACATTTCAATCCACTAGTTTAATTAAATAAATCAAATATAACACTTCATCCTTCAATTAAATAAATTCACTTCATCATTACCTCATTTAAATAAATCAATTTTTAATCAAACCATAACATTTCATTATCGGTATTGGCATGGTGTGATGTTTTAAAGGTGGCATTTTTGTTCTTGCCACCAAGGTTCAAACCCCATTGGGATGGTATTGTTGAATGGATGTATTCCTGTTCATAGCTCTGGTCAAAAGTGTTTACCCCTTGAATAAAAAAAAAACATTTCATCTTTCATAAATCATCTCCTAGATTCATCTTCCTCAAATTAATTAACCCTTATCTTTCATCATCCTTTAAACCAAACGCTATTTAATTAAATCTCAAAAAGTCATATTTCTCCCTCTTGATTTGAATAAATCAAAATATTTAAGTCAAAAGGGTCAAAATCACCTAAAAATCATCTAATCTAATCTAATCTTGATTAACCTAATCTAACCACCCATCACATCCTCTAGATTTTCCCACTTGCACCAATAAATAATTTTAATTCATTTATAAATTCATCATTTTCTTTCAACTTGGCATAAAAATGGAATATTCCCTCAAGTTTGAATATGAAGACAAGTTGACTTGTCCCTTCCAACATGGCAATATATTCTTTCTTACATGTCCCCCACTCAACATCTAACTCTCAATTTCAAATTTGAATCTCCCCCTCTTTGGCACATTGGCCAAAACTTGCACATTCCTCAACCTATCGTAATGTGACAAGTTGCCTCATCTCATTGGTCCAATATTTATCCCACATTGCTCTCTTATGAGCATTCTTTCAACTTGAGAATCTATAAGTAGAGGGCTGATTCTTCATCAAATCATCTACACTCTCGTGCAAAGTTACTCTCATAAACTGAGAACTAATTTTTCCCATCACCATTGCATTGCATCATTTGAGTTTTAGCAAGGATTGGGAAAGGGTCATTGACACAATTGACACCAATCCAATATGGAATAGGTACTTTTCTTACTTCTATGTGTCTTTTTGATCTTCTTTGTTATTTGTTTACATCTTTGGAGCATGACATTTTTATTTCATAGAAGCATTCGATGAATTTGCATATGACTAAGCCATTACTTAATGTGCATTTGAGGTTATGAGTGTTTGCAGATTTTAGGTGCTTCATTATGGCACTAGAAGGAGAGCAGAATTTTTGGCACTACTTGTAGTGTATATGCTTGTTGACTGAAACATTTGTTTTCATTTTCTTTTTCTGCTTCTTTTTAATAAATAGCTCAAATGTTATTTGATGTAAAAGCCAAGTTTATGTAGAAATCTATGCCAAACCATCCAATATAAACTTTAGCACAATGCATAGAATAAATGATTGTGGTTAGAACTATCAACCATGCATGATTCAAATACATTAGGTTTCCTCTTATTATAACCAATTTTCCAGTTATCTAGAAACCCATAGTATTGTATCCCCCCCAATAGTTCTAGCTAATGTTTGACCTTGATATGATGCCCATAACCACAATTCCAAAAGATCACTCTCATTTCTTTGGAGTTCTGACTCAAGAACATTTGTTTTCGCCTAATCCATTTCAAAAAGTTTTCCCCCTTATCTAGAAATATCTTTTGAAGATAGAAAGGCATAATGATTCCATCTTCATTTTTTTTATTTGTAAATCATTCATACCATGTATCACAATCTTGTTGTAGTATGGTGTAAACACACTGAACAAAAGCATCTCCCTCATAGGTTTTGCAGATGCCATTTTCATAAACAATAAATTCTAGTCAAAGCCTTGCTTCGAGGTTCTTAGGAATGTTTGCAGCAGAGTCTTTGATAGTTAGAAGTGACTTGAGTCTTGGTATGCGAGTTTTTCACTATCCTTATGAGCAGAAGAAGAGGCGTTTGGTCTTGCTTCATCATACAACTGCATTTCCATCAAATTTATTTTGTGCAGGTCCTGCAACATTGTGTCCTTTTTAAACATTATGTTAAATAGCTTGCAAGTGTTGATAGTTGATCATGCATTTGTCTTAATTACATATTTCACACAAAACGTTGAGCACTTGGATGCAACTAAAAAAAAATGCATTAAGGAATGTGAATTTGTTGTTGCTAAAAGCCTTTATTTTGCTATTTTGT
The DNA here is from genome assembly GCA_007258455.2 of Sequoia sempervirens. NCBI lineage: Eukaryota > Viridiplantae > Streptophyta > Pinopsida > Cupressales > Cupressaceae > Sequoia > Sequoia sempervirens. The sequence continues at coordinate 11,196 of VDFB02150320.1, read as the reverse complement.
ACACCAAATGCATTGACTTGAAAGTTTCTATAGCTGCAGATTCGGCCTTACACCTGCCAATAGACCTACGCCATCACTTCTGTGCACATGTAGGTACAAGGGAGGATGCTCTTTTGTCTGATATTCTGCAACTCTAATAGTCATAACATTTTTTTTGTTGCTTCTCTCAAAGATCAAATAACTCATTTGAGATAATAGCTGAACATTACTACCATTCCACCTCAATAGATCATGGTCATCCAAATGCTCATTGTATTACAAAATTTTCTTCTTGATATTTGATGTGTCAACCCATGTGACAAAGTCTTCTAGCGTCCTTGTCACCAAAAAAATGTTGGATCTATAACAGTAGTTCTTGTAGTCATCTTGGCCTATGATATGATAGCAACGTATAATATGGGTCTATCTCTACTCCACTAGTACAAAGACTCTTTTGTATTGAATTGACTCATGAACTGCTAGTTTAACAATGAGTATTCCCTATCCATGTTTTATTCATGTATGATGTCAATCTGCAGTAATTATTCTAATTGATCTTGAAGATCTTTGAGACATGCTTGTTCAGATTTTGAATGTACATCTACAGAATTCAAATTTTTTGTCAAACAATCAAATGGAGAAATAAATGCATATCAACAAAGATCTTGTCTACCTCTCTCTTTGCAAAGATCAATGACAAGAGGGTAGGGGCAGTGCATTTAAGAGGAGAAGGATTCAACTTTACATAGGCCGATGGCATTTAGGTTGAAAGTATTCTTGGAATGGCATTAAGGGTGCAACTTTAAATTCTTGAGGATTTTTCTATTCATTTTTCTTCACCTACCAATAGCATTTGCTTAAAAGTTTCTAAACGTAGATATTCGCTGGTCCTTTTTTTTTACACCTACCAATTGCATTAGCTTGAAAGTTATAAAGGTCATTCGCCAACCAATTCCATTACGACACTATTTTCTTCGATTATTAGACTATTATGAGCTCTGGGACAAACAAATTAAAGGACATTCAAGAAAGGCTAAGAATCTTGGTATGAAATTAAATTCATCAATCTATCTTGGGTGTGTCGATGATTCAACATTTAATCTCATAATGTTTTCCCATAAATTATTTTTGATACCTGGTTTTTCTCATAATGTTTATGGCTTATATCTTACTGTCACACATATTATGTGAGTTCCTCTCAAACTACCAATACTTTGAATGCATTTAATGTATCCTGTTGCCACACATATTGTCATAAATTAGCAATGGCAGATTATAGGTATGTTTGTTGAAGGTCAATTCAACCATAGGTACCGCATATTTTGTGTCCTAGCTTGTCAGGAATTTGAAACCTATCATTAGCCTGCTCAACAATATTAATATAGATGACTTTTTGAATTCCTTGTCGCACACATTAATGCAAAAGCTTCTACACTTGTCATATAACAAGCACTGTTAATTTCTATTTTTGCATTGATTTGAGGTAGTGCTTTGTTTCAAAAAATTTTAAAGATCTTTATGTCTCGTGAGCTATACTCTCAAAATTTGAAATATTTTCTAAATCCTACATTGATTGAGGCCTCATAAAATTTTCCTTTGTTAACATTGAAGCGCAGGAAATGAACTTGGATGCTTTCATGGATTGATGTTTTTTGCTATATCACACAGGTTGATTAAATATTTGACTTTGGTTTTGTAATTCTGAAAATGCTTTTGGGAAAACAACAATTACTAAAAATGACGAATCAAAAAGGCTGGCAGATGATTGTGTAATATTACTTTCATCTTTGAGGGCATAATTAGTAAATTTTTAACATTTGTTTTCTTGGAATAATCCATTTCCTTAATTGTTTATTGACTATGCCGATAACTGATTTGCATATTTCGTGAAGATGATGGAGTAGCAAGGTGAAAGATCCAAGAACAATAACAAGCATATTTGAGCTAGAAAAGTTGACATTGAACTTCAAACTCGAAAGAGCATTTTTTAATGCTTGTTGTAATTGCTTAAAGCATCCAATTACTGCGCTCATTTTCTATTTTATGCCAACTCACTAGCTTTTAATCTCTTCAAGTTGGGTTAAAATTGAACCTTAGAAATTGACTAGATTTTACTTTTGGGCTAAAATTGAACAATCAATCTCACATTTCAAAGTTGGTGCTTAAAAAGTATTCATCATTGCTTTAAGGCTAAAACGAACATGTGTCTTTTATGCTTTGTAATATTTTTGGCAAAATAATCTCATCTAAAAAGGTGTATGCACTTCTCTCATGCTTCACGGCGATCTTGAGAATCAAAAGTCTTTTTGATGACATTAAGTTGTATAAAATATTTCCCACACACTTCATTTTGGGTTTAAAAATTGAACAAAACATTGTGCGAGTGTGAATAAACTTATTGCATGTGTTCTCCCTTTGTTTCTAAACAAAGGTTGATCAAACTATGAATATATTTATTCGCTTTTGTTTATCTTAGAGGGCTTGCCTTGGGGAAAAAGTACTCACCCAAGGGAATGACTCAACCAGTAACAATCTAAAGCCAAGAGTATTTCCAACTAGGATATAAATGTGGGTATTGAAGTAAATGCCAGTATCATGCGGTTGGCTCTGACGAGATGGATCTAAAAAGAGACTCTCGCCATATGCGTCAATCTCCATGAATGGAAAGTACAAACTAAAACCCTTGTTTGTAGCAGCCAACCAGTCCATCCAACAAGTTTATCAAAGTGGTGCATTGGAACTTAGATTCCAAGAAGTTACTTGCCATGTCTGATCTTGGTTGAAATATAGAGGTTAAGACTTCATTCTTAACATACCTTTATATGTTTTCCTTGGTTGCATGTAAAATCATCTCTTCTACTACGAAGGGCATGAGGCAAGCCCACAAAGAAAAATGCACCAATTGAGCTAGGGTGTTATATTGCTTGTGAGTCAATTTGAAAACACAATTCTTTGATCGGAAACATTGGACACCCAACATTCAACATGAGCATCAAATCTCAAACCCTATAGGAGAAACAAATATCCTTGAACAAATTCACATGTTATTGCTTGCCCTTGGGATTTTATCCTTAGAGGCTTCTAAGCATTTGGATTTCATCTCAATTTTCTCCTACTAAGGTCAACAATAGGTAACTCTTGCCTCAAATTTCCTTGGTTTCCACATAATACACTTTATAGGATAAGGGGAAAGTTGAGACATTAGACATCTAGATTCAAAATCTAATCAAGAGTGTGTTTGAGGTAAAAGGAATCCATTAAGAAAAGATTAAATCAATTGGACCCCACATATGTACTTGGCATCTTTTGGTTGTATGGTTTTCATGCAAACATCGATCTTTTGATTTTGAATTACCTTTAGAGAAAGGGATGTTCTTCACTATCTTCGTCTCAGAAACAAGTCCTTCCTAGGTTCATTTAGTATCAAATCAAAAACTTCATCCATTTCAAACATTTATCATCCCATCCCACAAGCAACTTTGTAGCTTTGGAAACATCACTATTTTCAACCCTTTCATACCTCGAAGTTAAATTAGCAATCATTTGACCAAGTTCATCCTAAGATCACATCTAAAGGGTTTACAAGTTCATTATCCAATCAAACCAATCAAAATCAAGCCCTAAGTCTAGCATTGATCCAAAGTTCCTAAACATTCAACACTCATATCATTCACCCCTTTCATCCTTCATCTCATCATTGGTCCTAAGAACCTTAAAGGTCACTTTTGCAACAAGGTCAAAACACAAGAAGAACATGGAATACAAACTTGATCCATACATCATGAGTAATCCAAATCAATTGAACTTTGAAAGCCTTACAATGTCGATTGATTATCAACACTCACATTTATACAATCTGTACATGGGATCGTTGTCTCCTATAGACATGAATGTTACAAAAAATGAGAGTATGACTAGTCAAAAGTTTGGAACACCTTTTTTCGATGGTCCAAACTTACAAGTCTATCCACCAAACAATCAATACATGAGTCTTCAAATGACCAACATCATCCCACCAAATCCATACATGCCAAAAGTGAATATACCAAGTACAAGATTACCAAACATGAATCCAGAAAACTTTGGGATGGATATGTTTTTGAATCATAAAAATGTTGTTCAAAGTCGAAACAAGATGTTAACAACTCTGTGTATTAACCCAAATCAAGGTAACACCATGCAAAATCAAAGTTGCCTAAAACAAGGCAATGTGATTCCCAACATCAACAATGTTCAATTTCAACCTATCATGCCAAATATGAACATCATCCCAAATCAGAACATTGTCCAAAATCAATTTGTCTATGATCCCATTCAAAAACCACAAGTATGCATCCCAAATCTGCTTGAACAAAAAAAAAATCAACTATATCAAGGGAGTCAAGATTGAAATCAAGATCAAATTTGGTGAGATCAAATTGCTACACTTACCCAAATAGTTGAATCATTGTGACAAGAGACATCTCCACCACCATTACCCATATCAACTTCATTCCTTGGTTTAGGGATTCCCCCTTTACCTAGCACCAATCACTCCATCCAAATCAATCCACCTAACACAAATCAAGCCATCACATCAAATCCTTTGAATATACCATCGACATCACACCAAAAGATGGTATCCAATCACATGACAACATCAATCCTGACAAATCAAAATATGGTCTCCCAAGGACCTATCACCTCGGTCATTCCAACCATCCCTATAACTTCAATCATTCCAACCACCACTATCATGCCCATCACATCTCAAACCCTCACGATCACTCCAAGGGTATCTCAAGCACTCATCACTACATCCAACACAATTCCAATTCCACCACTACTACCACCAAAACCAAATGCAGCAAGACAATATAAAATTGCACTAAAAGCTCACCAGGCCTACCCAAAGGCCATCCAAAAATATCTAGCCATGCAACAAGCAACACGAGCTCAACAAGTGCAACAAGCCTCTCAAGCTACCCAATAAACACAAGAAAAAACAAAAAAAATGATAACTATTGGGGACAATGACCAAGATCTATCCATCAATGAACACCTTGAAGATGTTTCCACCTCATTGCATGATCAAATTAACATAAATCAAGAATCACTTTCCAATCATGATCAAAATCCACCAACAATACACAACAATGATCCAATTCAAGAAATGTCAACATCACTTGACCCTATGGTTGAAGACATTTACAATCTCTTTCCCACAATTGTTGAAACCAATGTTCAAAATATCTCAATTAAGGAGCACATTGAGGATGTTTCTACCCCATCCGATGATCAACTCACCATACATCAAGAGCCACTTTCTAGCGATTTACTTCAAGGAGTGTTAGGATTATTCGATCCTATCAACATAATGCATGATCCGTTGACCTATGATCATGTTGAAAATGTCTCTACATCACCTTATGAGTTAGATAACATATCTCAAGAATTCATTCCAAAGCATGAAAAACATCTTTCACCAAAGTCTAGTAGTGGTCCTTTCCAAGACATGTTGACACCCTTTGACCTCATGGTTATAGATACTGAAGGAATCCTCAACTTGAAACTTGATCCAAGTCCACTCAAAGATCAAGAGGATATTGATCCATTCCCCATGCCTAACGATGAAATCCAAGAACCCTTTGTAAGTAATGCATCCTTTGAAACTAACCCCTGTCAAGAACTTGATCCAAAGTATGACGAAAGCAACTCCGAAATCATTCAAGATGAAGAATTTGTATCTCAAAGATACTATAATGATATAATGGACACTCTCCTATCTATACAAGATGTCACAAATGATGATCATATCCCCATAATGCATACTCCTTCATCTACCCATGAGATGCTTTATGTGGATGGACACGAAGATGATCTTTTAGAATATGATTCCTTTACTACTGACACTATAACACAAAAAGGGTAGATTATTAATTCTTATAGTTAAACTGAGTTGTCAACATCAGGATCAAATATATCCCAAATTCAAACTGAGGACATTATGTATGAAGGTATCCAATAGTATACACTCAAGGAAGTAGGTCAGACAAAACAAGATATTTCAGAGTTAGCAGAGCAGCAAATTGAAATAACATCATCTGCAGTGGTTGTTTATCAGATAATGCATTCTAAACAAGAACCCTCAAAAAAATTAGAATCAAGGAATGAAGGTGTCACTACCACAATACTGGGGGAAACTATGTCTGAAGAAAACATCAACATAGAGAGCATAAAGAATCCTTATGATGAAATCGATGCCAAAAATACAACCAACCACATCATGAATCTTCATCCACCCATCACCCCATCCATGAATTGGGACCAACATCAAAATAAAGTGTTAAATAAAAGTACAAATAACATTATCAAAGAAAAAGAAGCTAAGAAGCATGGAGGACAAATCAAATACAAGTGGATACCAAAGAATACAAAGAAAGATCATCCCTATCAAACTCCATCAGTTAAAGAAACTATGGGGAAAAATAAAAAAGGGAAAAGTATCCATTAAAGATGTCCGCAAAAGTAAAAGAAGGCTTTTCAAGTAACGTACAAAGTGTATCAAGTAGTTCTTCCTAATTTCATGCACACTTCCATGTCCACCCATCATTACTCATCTTCCCAAGTTTCGAGAGTCAAAGGTTCCAAACTGTCAACCAATCCATCTCTTATCCCTAAACACACTCCATCCACACCTCCATGCATGATATCCAATTCTCAAATTGGCCATGTATTGGCAACGACCCTTCATCGTAAGGATTATGAAGGCACTCTATCGTGATGTGCGCATAGAGACAGAGTTAACCCCGATATCAATAAAGCAAATCAAGAATCCCAAAAGTTGCATTCAAGTGCACATATCTTAGCAAAGCAACTTCTTCAAGTAGGATATCGATGACACATTATGAAACGAGCATCTACATCAACAACACCTTGTGATTCAGCATAAGCTTAAAATCTTTTAGAAAAAAGAAGAATAAGAAAATAATCCAAAAAAAAAGGATTGAAAACAATAAAGAGAAAAAACGTCCTCTAGTGAAAACCGCATGGGTGGTGCTTTGGGAAAGTACCATGATGAAAACCTGGAAAACATGCATCATATGTAGAATTGAGCATCTATGTGCACCAGTTTAGGTGAAAGCATCTCATCCCATCCATAATAAAGCCAACATTCCATCCGTCTTATCCATAAACCTGTGCATCCATGAACTAGTTATCTAGTCCATTTTCATCCATTTGCATCCATCATCCCAGTTATCTTGATCTTGACAGTTTTGGTGCACACTTTTCACTTGCTTATGGTAGACATCTTTGACATGGGTCATTTTCATTGATCCTATCCTATGCAGCATTATTTGAGCCATGAAGCATTATCCAAATAAGAATGTTCTTTATCCGAACACCTTATCTTATTGCAAGATAATCCATATCCATCCATCCATACACCTATCCAAGCATCCATCCATGGCATCCTATACATTTCTAGACACTGGGGGAAGATATGTACATCCTCCTTCGGGAATAAAATCTTGATCTCTATCCTCCAACTTATGTGGTGATTTGAACATTGGCAAACGTAAAATCAAATTGGTCAAAAACCACTTGTGAGAAAAATTCCAAATCACTATCCCATGGAATATTTTGATGAGAAGATGTTCCTTATCAATCGTCATCTTTCATCAAACATCAATCCAAACAATCACTATCATTCACATCTAATTTACACTTCAAAAATCATGTCAAATCATTCGAACAACTTTTGTTCCAAACCAAGCTTCAACGATCCTGATCAATCGAATGCAATCAATCCATAATCTTGGGATATCCTTCTTGATCATTGTGTTGCTTAACACTATCCTTGCATTATTGTGCATCCTCAACAATGTTATCATCATCAATCCTGATCAATCAATCCTTGCATTGTTGTTCATCCTCAACAATGTTATCATCATCAATCCATCATCATCTTGGGAGATCCTTCCCAAATCCTCATGTTGTTTAACACTATCCTTGCATTTTTGTGCATCATAAACAAATCAATCAAATCCAATCAATCTACCATCATCTTGGGATATTCATCCCAATCCTTGTGTTGCTTAACACTATCCTTTCATTGTTGTGCATCCTCAAAAATGTTATCATCATCAATCCATTGATCAGATCAATCAATCCTAGCTTGGTTTTCAACAAAATCCCAAAAAGAGCACTGATATCATCAGACATATCAATATCGAAATCGTCAAAATCATGCAAAAATTAAAAAACATTAGAAAACACAAAAATCAAAAAACATTCAAAACATCAAAATCCAAAAACATTCAAAACATATCAAAATCCAAAAACAAGTCAAAAAATAGAAAAACATCAAAAACATGGAAATTTGAACTACGTCATCTCTGAGCTTAAATGTAGGCAAGGCTAATCTTTGATCAGCCCTCAAGACACAAAAATACAAAACCCCCAAACATCACAAAATTGAAAAATCAAAACATTTGTAAAATCTTGAAAAAACCCCAAAAATAGCCTCGAAACATTCCAAAAACATCAAAAAAATCCAAATATTTGAAAAAATCCATCTACCTCATCTCGCTTTCACTCAAAATAATCAATCATCCATAATAAATTGATCATCACCTTCATCCTTTGGCAACATAAACAGAAACAATCACAACAATCAGCAAAAGCAAACTTCAAACACGAAATCAAAATCGAAACAACAAACCTTTAAACACAAAATTAAACTCTTGATCATTCACAAACATGTCAGTCAACCTTATATCAATAGCCTATCAATCAACTTATCAACCCATCATCATCCTATATAATGCATGTCCTAGGATATATCGTTTTGACAATGGGCACCATTTTGGATATCACTTTGGATTCTTATCCTATAAAAAAAAATCCCTTTGGCTAGAGGTATGAAGAACATTGGCTAGTTTGCATACTTGATCTCTTCTTTTGATTTATCTTATTGCACTCATTCCAAGGACCTCTCGATGATATCCGAATGAAAGATTTAGAGAGATAGCAATGGGGAAAACACTCATTATCTTTTGTCTATTGTGCTTGTTGGACGTTCTGGTAAAATAACTTGGTGAATACTTCCTTTGTTAGATATGTATAGAGGATGTGTTTGGATATTTTGTTGACTATTGCATTGATTGGTTATACCTTCCTGCGGTTTTGGTCTGAGATGTTTGAAACTTCTAAAGTGCATCCTAAGGTTTTTGTATGTTAGGTGTGAACAAGAATACCCTATCTATTTTGTCAAGGCTCTCAAAGTCCATCACATCTAAGTACAATGCCATCCTATCTTTTATACCTTGATGCATCAAGTTTATGCATGGCATTTCGCCAAACATAAGGTAAGGGGACTCCTTTTAAAATCCCCCAATCCTTGATAAGCAATTCATCCATCTATCCTCACCATTTCTCATCATCATATCTCATAAAGTTGGCTTGTTGGATCTTCTTTTCATCATCTAATTTCTTCTTTTTCGCACTAACATCACATCATGAAGAGTTAATCATCGTCACCAGTGCATCCATCTTGCATCCATTTTACATCCACAAACCATCAACATTCTACATATCATCCCACATGCATAATCATCATCATAATATAGATTTGTTAGTCTAAGCATCTCATAAAATCATACATTTGCATAATCATAGCATATCACATCATCCATTTCATCCATCATATACATCATATCATCATTTAAGTTGTTTAAGATAATACAGATTTGTTATTCTAAGCATCTTAAAACCATCACATTTGCATCATCATCCATAACCATTCATTTTGAACCTCTTTATCGCGAGATCAAACTTCAAATAGAATCTTTTCACTTCATCTCTTGAGGGGGAAATGTACTAGTGTACTTCTTTCCGCTGGGGCATCCGAAAAAATCATAATTTTTTTGAATTTTGATCATGGCAAGTTTATTCTTTGAACCAACGCAACAAGTACATTGCTTCAAAGAAGGGAAAAATGTAGACACGCAAAATATGCATACATTTCAATCCACTAGTTTAATTAAATAAATCAAATCTAACATTTCATCCTTCAATTAAATAAATTCACTTCATCATTACCTCATTTAAATAGATCAATTTTAATCAAACCATAACATTTCATCTTTCATAAATCACCTCCTAGATTCATCTTCCTCAAATTAATTAACCTTTATCTTTCATCATCATTTAAACCAAACTCTATTTAATTAAATCTCAAAAGTCATATTTCTCCCTCTTGATTTAAATAAATCAAAATATTTAAGTCAAAAGGGTCAAAATCACCTAAACATCATCTAATCTAATCTAATCTTGATTAACCTAATCTAACGACCCATCACATCCTCTAGCTTTTGACACTTGCACCAATAAATCATTTTAATTCATTTATAAATTCATAATTTTTTTTCAACTTGGCATAAAAATGGAATATTCCCTCAAGTTTGAATATGAAGACAAGTTGACTTGTCCCTTCCAACATGGCAATAAATTATTTCTTACATGTCCCCCACTCAACATTTAACTCTCAATTTCAAATTTGAATCTCCCCCTCTTTGGCACATTCCTCAACCTATCATAATGTGACAAGTGGCCTCATCTCATTGGTCCAATCTTCATCCCACATTGCTCTCTTATGAGCATTCTTTCAACTTGAGAATCTATAAGTAGAGGGATGATTTTTCATCAATCTATCTAGAATTCATGCAAAGTTACTCTCTTCACATTGAGAGCTAATTTTTCCCATCATCATTTGCAACATCAAGCTTATCAAGGATTGGGAAAGGGCTTCTTTCCACATCAAAGAAGCACCAATCCACTATGGGATAGATATGTATCTTTCTTTTATGCTCTCAATTAGTTTGTGTTATTATCTTGTTTATGAAGGCATGATGCATTATTTCCTAAGATCATTTAAAAGGTTTGCATATCACTAATCCATGTTTGAGATTTTAGAGTTCTTGCAGATTTTGAAGGGTGCTCACATATTCAAACAAGGGTTTTGTCCTACATAGAGTTAGAGTTCAAGGAAACTTACTTCACAGGAGCGGTCAGAAATGAATAGTCATGGATGATGACTTATCCAAAGAACAAATAGGAGTGGACAAAAAAGTAGGCTTTCTAATAGGCCAAGCAAGGCCACCACATTGAGAACAAAGGAGACACCCTCAACAAAACAAGAGCCAAGAAAGCAAGCAAAAGAGAGGTGAAAGCGAA
>VDFB02150319.1:0-21092 GCA_007258455.2 Sequoia sempervirens | reverse complement strand
AACAACTTTATCTAATGCAAACATCAACATGGGATTCATGGAAAGTCCTTATAATAAAATTATTGTCAACAATTCAACCATCCATGTCATGAATCATCATCCTCATATCTTTCCACCCACTAATTGCGACCAAAAAGAGAAAATTCCTTACAAAGGAAAAGAGCACGTCATTGAATCTAATGAATCAAAAAATAAAAACAGACACATGAAGTTAAAATGGATCCCAAAGAAAAATAATAAAGAAAAAAAACCATATCAAACTCCATTCTAGTCAAACAAAATATGGGGCAAAATCAAAAAGGGACTTTCATCCATCAAAAATGTCCACCAATTCAAAAGAAGGCTTCAAAATTGACATACAAAGTATATGAAAAAGTTGGTCCTAAATCCACTCAAAATTCCATATCCATATTTTGTTGCTCATCATCCCAAGTTTGGAGAATCAAATATCCACAATCCAAACTATCGACTAATCCATCCTCGTATCATACATTTCATTGAAATCCACCATCCAACTCAAAATATAGATTGTCTAGATCTCGTATTATCTGTGTCCTGGCAGAAACTCTTTATCATAATGACTCTAAAGGCACTCTATCGTTATGTGTGGCACTCTATCGTTATGTGTACATTTAGATAAGGCTAACTCTAGTATTGATGAAGATAACAAGAACATTTAGGGCTTCTATACAAGTCATAGTTTCTTGGAAAAACAACTCCTTCGAGTAGGATATCATTGGTACATAATGACAACATGTACATCAACACCGCTAGGTGGTTCAACATAATCAATAATCATTCTAAAATTCTAAAATCAAGAAAAATAGTAAAGAGAAAAATCATCCTCTAGTAAAACCCACTTTGATGGCACTTTGGGAAAGTACCTTGATGAAAACTTAGAAATCAGGCGTCATGTGTAGATCAAGCATCTACGTGCACAATTCCAAGTGGAAGCATCTTATCCATCTCATCCCTAATAAATTTACAATCAATCTATTATATTTTCATTCATTTTCTTAATCCACCTTCTTAAAAAAGAATAGGGTATACTTCAAACTTGCTTCTGGAAAAATCCTGACATGGTCATTATCGTTAATCATATCCTATTCCATGCAATACCATCACCTAAATCTAGAACTATCTAAGTAATCATACTCTATTCAAACATGTTATCCTATCACAAGGTAGTCCTTGGCATCCTTCACATATCTATATATCATACTAATCCATGCATCCAATCATACCATTCCATACATTGCTAGACATTGGGGGCAAGTACTTACATATTATTTTAGAATTAAACTTGATCTATGCCTTCTAGCTCACATTGTGATCTAGGCATCATCAAAAATTGATCCAAACAATCCATATCAATTGCATCTTGTTGATGCTTCAACATGATATCAAAACATTCAACAAATTTTGTTCCTATCCTGGCGACAAATCTAGATCCATCTTATCCAATCAATCCATCATCATCTTAAGATGTATCTTTCCTAATCCTCACGTTGTTCCTATCTTGACCACACTATCCTTGCATTTTTGTGTATCCTCAATAATTTTATCACTATCAACAATCACTCAATCATATCTAATGATTTTAACATGTCTATCAACAATATCTCAAAATATTATTGATATCCCTACACATTGATATATATTTATCATCCATCACCATCATCCAAATAATTTTCCCAAAACCCGGTAAAAAAGGTATCCTGAAAATGGAACTTCGGCAAAAAACAAGGAAAAATTCCTTTAATTAAAAATTCAAATGATGGAAAATCCTAAAGTTTATTCAATAAATATTTTAGAGATCCAAATATTTGTAGATAACGTTAGAAAACTCCAAAAATATCTAATAGCGATAATACTAAAATAAACTCCAAATGTTTCAAAGCATTAAAATAACTCGAAAACATTTCGAAAATTCACCAAAGCAGCCAGAAAATCACCCATCTCTAATCATCCATCCACAAAATTAATCCATACAACTTTATCACTATCCCTTTACCTTTGATAAAATAAGGGTGCAACATGTTGACCATCAAACACAACGTTTATGTAAATCCTGGAGTCTTGATCTCATTGTCAAAATATGTCCATCAAAAGTCTTCCTTTATCAATGGTTTAAACTATTTTAATAAATCAATATCTAATGAATAGCTTAACAAACATATCTTTTCCACAGACACGCTAAATTTAACATTATGCTATTCACTATTGAATGGGACTCAAAATACAACAAATCCATTCATCGTGAAATTGGCTAATCCAAAGGTTTAATCAAATAATACCATTTCATCTCTCATAAATCATTCAACCTTCATCTTGCATCATCCATTTAATTAGATAAATCAGGACTTTATTTAATTCAAATCCAAATCATACTTCATCCTTTTCTGAATTAAATAAATCAAGTATTTAAGTCATAAAATTCAAAGCATCCTAATCATCATCCTAGCTAATTAATCCTGATTAAATCTAATGCTAATCTCACCCACTTGCATTCTCTAGATTTGGCCACTTGCACATGAAATTGCATTTAATTGATTTATCAAAAATCTTATTTCAAATCCTAAGTATGTTAGCACATTCTCCAAGTTTGAATTTCTAAGTGATGTACACCTTAACAGAGCATTTGTATGAGGGGCCTTTACATGTCTCTTTTTGCAGTAGCATGTCCCTTCCAAAGGTCAAACTCAAGATTCATTGCAAATTTGAATTCAAATTCTTTCCTCTCCTCATGGCACTCTTCCTGTAAATCTTGCATATACATCAACTGTAATCACATGATGACAAGTGTCCTTATCTTATTGGCTTTGATTCATTCCACATTGTCTCTCTTCAACACTTAGTAGCATTTTGAAAATTTTCAACAGAGGCTTCCATCCCTGCCCAAACTCTTCACACCTTATGCAAGGTTACTCTCTTCATTTGAGATTTGATCTTGTCCATTTCACCCCATCATCTCCATCATTTACACAATCTAAGCTTTGATCAAGGATTGGGAAAGGGTCACTAGCACATGTGACACCAATCCACTATGGGATAGGTTTAATGTCATGTTTTTGTATGCTTTTATTTGGTTTCCCTTGTTTCATTTATGGCATGATTAACATGGCTTATTATTCCATAGGGATGTTGAAATGTTGCTTTATTTTAAACTAACATTTTGCAGATTTTAGCATCCACAAAATGGCGCTAGGAGGGCCGTTCGTGAATAACTATTCAAAGTTCAAAAATTTCTATCATTTATTGTTTCTATCAATTGGCACTTACATATGTTTATGCAACCAGGGATATAGTTTGCAGTAGCTTTCATTTGTTTTATTTCCTTTTATTGGTAGGAGTAATAGTTGAGTTCTTCTCCAGCACAAAGTTGTCCCTATCTTAACGTTATATGAGCCTTGATACGCAGGCAGCAAAAGGTGCATTCCCCAATACATGGGTCTGCGCATTTAAATGCCTCATATCAGATAATAGTTTCAAGATTTGCGTAACACTAGTTATAAGCTTCAAGGCTAAAATTTGTCTCACTGATAAGTCATATTTCACCAAATAAGTGTGCACAGCAATAAAATAAAGTTACTGCATTTCTGTTATTTCAAAATGATGAAGGGAAAGATGTGCTTGATAGGAATGGCATTTTTTTTTATGATAATGTCTCTTAAGGAGCTGAGCAGCCATACGAGCCCATTTGTTGCTGAGCTTGGCGTGGAGCTCCAAAGTGGTACGCTTCTCCTTAGGAGTGAAAGCCCTCTTCTTTAAGTGGGGTCTCAGATGATTAGCCCACCTCAGCTTGCAGCTCTTTCCATAGCAAGAAAGCCCCGAATACTTTTGCACAGCATTCCAGTTGCCCCCCCTTGAAATAGATCATTAAAAAGTCTGATTTTCTCCTCTCACATTGATGTTGTTGAGATTCACAAAATGACAGTTTTTCCAGCAGTTCTTTCAGCCTTTTCTCATTTTTGGAATTTAGATATTCTTTGATTTTAGGGGAATAAGACCTTCCACCAGCACCTGTTCATCAAGTTCTGTCTGGACCTTCTGATCTTCTAGTTTCTCCTATTCCTCTCGCAGATGCTTTATTCTAGTTTCTCCTATTCCTATCGCAGATGCTATATTCTAGTCAGTTCATTACAAGCAGGCAGTTTTTCCTCTCTTGCACCATGCCAGCACAACTTCAATGCTTGTAAATCATTCGTCATGTGTTTTTGATTACCTTAACCTTTACTAGTTGTCTTTGCAGACCTTCACGTTTATCTTCAAGAGATGCCAGATCAGAATATAATGTCCTCCACACCAATTATGGGTCGCCTTACCAATTCGCCCTCTGTCGTCTCAAAGTCTTCATGTCAACCTTTGATAAGCTGTGAAATGTCAGACTATTGAATGATAGTAGTTCAGCTCAGGAAGCATTAGAGCGCATTCATGTAAAGATGGAAACGGCCGAAAAAGCTGTCATGTCCTTGCCTATACATCTCATCACTAGGCCTTCATTTCAACATTGATTAAGTGATTCAAGGGTAACAATCTATGTGTTCGCAGGTACATACATTAATATCAATAGCGCAATCATTTATCCTTTATCCATACGCAACAGCTTCTATTCAGCTCACCTGAAATATTGGATTTTCTCTTCTCAAATGTCTCCAGCCAGCTAACGATCGTCTACACCTTCACTATTTCGGCTCTCTTTGGTTGTTGAGTGTGATTTTTCTGACATGATTGAATGATATTTATATTACTATGATTTTAACCTACCAATTGCATTCGCTTGGAAGTTTATGCTATTTCAACAGGTATTCTGTGGCGTAGACAGGGAGGATACTGACAAAGGTTATGGAATTCAGTCTTACACCTGCCATCTTCATTTGCTTGAAAGTTGTAAAATCATTGATTGCTGTTATTTTATGCACCTATTCTTGAGAGTTACGCCTTTTAGATCTTAAATCCATCTAGAGACTCATGTCAGTAGAATCGCAGGTGTTTCATCATAGCAGCTGCAACCGGAAGATAAAGTCATTGTGTCTCATTAATATCGGCAGATGCATTAATTTCTTTAAGGATTTCTGTCAGACATTCACACATTTTTTCTATACTTTTCTTTGGAGCATTCTGTCACAGTTCAAGCACCTTGTCTATGCTTCTACAGCATCCTATCACATAGTTTACACTCCTTGTCTATGCTTCCATATTTTATCAAAAAACTATTTGCACGCCTTGTCTAGGCTTCCACATTCTGTCAAGACAGTTCACATGCCCACGCACTTTGTCTATGATTTTAAAATGTCAAACAACCAATGCGCCTTGTCTATACTTCCACAGTTGTGTACATATCTACCATAGACATTTCATCTGTGCCAAGTCATGTTTATGATTTTTTAATCCTCCCACTATGGCGCAGGCAACAGGAATGCCAAAAGTCTGAGAATCAAAATTTATATTTGTCAAATGCATTTACTTTATTTGTTGTTTGCTGTTGTCATAGATATCTGTTGCAAGTCATATTCATGTGTAGGTCTGAATGATAGAAAATTTCTTCTTTCTCTGCACATTTTAGGGAGGTGAGTATCTACTATCAATTAAACTCACCTAGAGATGCACTAAAAAGTCTTTGCTGATTGGTCACTTGTCTCTTGCGTAAGAGTTTCTAGATTTATGAAGGGGCGTGTCTTTTACTCCTGATAAATTTACACCTGCCAAATGCTTACATTGAAAAAATATCTTTATTTAACCAGCTATGGGCTATCATTTCAAACTTTTATTAGTTGAAAAAAATAAGAAGCATTTATTGTTAGTCTGAATATTTTTGTTTGAATGCTAATGATATTTGCTATAAATTTTAATGCTCACTAATCTATCATTGGGATTATTGTGATAGTAAGCATTTGCAATAGGGAAGGTGCCTTTGAAAGAAATACTCCTTATGATTGTTAGTTAGCATGTGAAATTGATGATAATACCTTTTGAAAGATTCATTCTTTAAAAGTTGATTCATTAATATTAGCTTTGTATTATAAATCATCTTCATCATTATGATTTGGAATTTATGATGATGCTTTTAAAGGACTCGTCGTTTGTGATTAATTCTCGTTTGTGATTAATTGATCTATGCAATTGAAATCATGTTATCATTTAAATTTAATCATCAAAATGAGTTTAATATTTTGATTCTCACATAAGTATCTTTTGTTTAATGTGTACAAAATTAAACAAAGGAAAAGCCGTATATGTTCTCAAAAAGCGAAAAGGCAAAGGTGAACGAGGTACAAACGAAGGAAAAGCGAAGGCGAAAAGGTACAAATGAACAACGAAGGTACAAGGAAAGTGAAAAGTCAACAAGGAGGAGGCTATCAAACGAAAACGAAAGGAGGGGAAACTTTTTTTTTGAAAACACAATGTGTTTTTTAACACTTTAAGTCACGAAGTTGTTTATCTTTTCATTTTAGAACACTAATTTTCATTTGGGTCTAAAACGAACAATTTGATTTTCATTGCAAAGGGCTTAAAATGAATCTTAGGACAAACGCACTAGATTTTGTTTGAGGTTAGGAATTGAACAATCAAAACTCACACTTCATTTTGGTGCTTAAAACGAATTCACAATTGCTTTGAAGGCTATAAAACGAACAAGTGCTTGAATTGTGTGATTTTGTCTTTTGAGTGTGTATCCTCTCCCCTTGCGCTTCGTGCGATCTAGGGTGCAAGAGAAACACTCAAAATACATTTTATTGCTTTGAAACACTTTGATTTGGGTTTAAAATTGAACATCTTGTGCAAGTGTGAGTAGGGGGCGTTTCAAGTACATTCTCTTTCTTTGTGCCATGAGTCGATCAAGTTCACAGTTGTCTTTACTCGCTTTTGTTTTATCTTAAGAGGGCTGTAGGGAAAAAGTGATACTCACCCAAGGGGCGGCTCAAACTTGATAACACTCTAAAGCCAAAGAGTATTTCCAAGCGGGATATAAATGAGGGTTTGGTTAGAAAAACACCATATCAAGTGGTTAGCTCTAGCAGGATGGATCGAGGGGACTCTTGCCATATGGGTCATCTCCACGAGCGGAAAGTCCTTACTAGAACCTATGTGCTGGGAATTTTCCAAAATCATAATCTATTTGTTGGTGCAAGAGCGATTCGTTAAAGGCCACCCCACCTCTTACGGTCTTCTAGTAGAGATGGAAGCTTGCGCCATAGGAGTTTCATGGGTGTTGATGCTTAGCTGCCCTGATTGGCGTTATTGGGCGGAGGCCAGTGGGGTCAAGCATCTAATACGCTTTAGAGATAAAAGCGTGGGCCCGGACTTTCAGGAATCCAGCAAATATTGTCTTACACATCCATAGGGCTTGTAATTGTTCGCCGTTTGAAAACATGAGTGTGTATTGAGAAGCATTGTTTTGCTTGGCTCAGTATTCTTGTTTGTACTCCAAATTTCCAAACGCTCTTGAAGACAAATATCATTGACTCAATCCATATGTTACTGCTTTCCCCATGGATTCACGTCCGTAGAGGTTCCTAAGCATTGGATTATACCTCAATTTGTCTTCTTGAGTAAACAATAGGAAAACCGTTGCCTTAAGTTCATTGAATTTCCACATAAAATATCTTGTGGAGTTTAAAGAAATTAAGACATTAGACATCTTAGTTTGAAACTTTAATCAAAGAGAGTGTTTTTGGTAAAATAAAGCCATTAAGCAAAGATAACAAATTGGACCCCACACATGTGCTTGATATCTCTTGGTCATATTGGTCTTTTGATTGCTCTTAGAGAAAAGTGTGTTCTTCAATACCTTGGCCTAGTAAACAAAGTCTTTCTAAGTCTCTTAGGATCAAAATAAAACACTTCATCCACCTCAAACATTTATCAACATCATCCCACAAACAACTTTAGAGCTTTGAAAACATCATTACCTAGACTTGGGTACATCCCTAAACCAAATCAAAATCATTTGTTTAGTTAGGTGTGTTTGGATGAATCCTTCCATGCACACTTAGTTAAATTATCACCTCTTTCATCCTAAAATAGCATTTAACATCTTAGGGTTTACAAGTTCATCATCCACATCAAACAATCAAAATCAAAATCCCTAAGTCTAGCATTGATACAAAATCCCTAAACGTTCAACACTCATATCATTCACATTTCATCCTCCATCTCGCCATTGGTCCTAAGAACCTTAGAGGTCACTTTCATAACAAGGTCAAAACACAAGAATAACATGGAATATACAATTGATCCATACATCTTGAGTAATCTAAATCAGTTGAATCTTCAAAGCCTTGCAATGCCTATCAATTATCAAAGTCCATACATGGGATCATTACCTTCGACAAATGTCAATGGTACAACAAGTGTGAGTATGCCCAAGTCAAAGTTTGGAACACATTTCCCAATTATAGATCTAAGTCCAAACCTACAAATCCACCAATCGAATAATCAATGCATGAGCCTTGAAACGAACAATGTCATTCCACCAAATCCCTACAAACCAAATGTGGATGTACCAAGTGCAACTTTTCGAAACATGAATCCTAACTTGGAAAACTTTGGAAAAATTATTCCCAATACCAACAATGTTCATCCTATCATGCCAAATCTGAACATCATCCCAAATTAGAACATTATCCAAAGTCAAATTTCCCATAATCCCATTCAAAAACCGCAAGTAGGCATCCCAAATCCGCTTAAACAAAATCCAAATCAACTATCTCAAGTGAGTCAAGATCAAAATCAAGAACAAATTTGGCGAGATCAAATTGCAGAACTTTCCAAAATAGTTGAGACATTGCGCCAAGGGAAATCTCCACCACCATTACCTACATCATTCCTTGGTTTAGGGCTTCCCCCTTTACCTAACACCAATCACACCACCCAAATCAATCCACCTAAAGTCAATCAAACCATCATGTCAAATCCTTCGAATATACCATCAACATCACACCAATGGATGGTATCTAATCAAACAACAACAATGATCCCAAATCAAAATACGGTCTCCCAAGGACCTATCACCTCGGTCATTCCAACCATCACTATCCCTTCAATCATTCCAAACACCACTATCACACCCATCACATCTCAACCCCTCACTAACATGATCGCTCTGAGCGTATCTCAAACACTTGGCACTACATCCAACATGATTTCGAATCCACCACCACCCCCACCACCACCAACTTCCACCACATCAATCCAATACAACGCGACATTACAAGCTACTTTTCAAAATGGATTCCAACAATATCTAGCCATGCAACAAGCAACACAAGCTCAACAAGTGAAACAATCCTCTCAAGTTGCCCAGGCCTCTCAAGCTACCCAACCAACATGAGCACAAACACAAAAGATGACAACTATTGAAAACAAGGATCAAGATCAATCCATCACTGAGCACACGTTTACTTCATCCAATAATCAAATCGACATATGTCAAGAGTCACTTTTGAATCACGATCAAAATCCACCAACAAAACTCAACAATGAGCCAATTCAAGAAATATCAACATCACTTGACTCTATGGTCGAAGACATTCAAAATCTCTCCACCGCAATTGTCGAAAACAATGATCAAAACCTCTCCATTGAGGAACACATTGAGGATGTATCTACACAATCCGATGATCAACTCGCCATACATCAAGAGCCACTCTTTAGTGATATATTTCAAGGAGTGTTAGGATTATTTGATCCTATTGACATAATGCACGATCCATCGACCTATGATCATGTTGAAAATGTTTCTACATCGCCTTATGAGGTAGAGGAAATATCTCAAGAAATTTATTTCAAAGCATGATCAAAATCCTTCACCAAAGTCTAGGAATGGTCCTTTTCAAAACATGTTGATCCCCTTTGACCGCATGGTTACAGATACTGAAAGAACCCTGAACTCGACACTCGAGGATATTGAACCACTTACCATGTCTAATAGCGGCGTCCAAAGAACCCTTTGTAAGCAATCCATCCTTTGACTGCTTATGTGTCAAGAACTTGATCCAAAGCATGTCAAAAGCTTAACTCGAGAATTAATCAAGATCAAATTTGTATCTTCCAAGATACTACAATAATCTAATGAACACTCTCTTATGCTTTTAGAAGATGATAGCACATACTCCTCCATCTACCCATGAGGAGGATTAACAAGATGGAGCGCGTAGATGATCTTCATCTAGAACAAGATTTTTGTTACCTGAAACGATTCTTAACTCCTACAATCAAATAGAGTTGTCAACAAAAGTATTAGATATATCGCAAATTCAAACTGAGGACATCATGAATAAAGATATCCAACATTATCCACTCAAGGAAGCAAGTCAGATAAAATAGTATAATTAAGAGTTAGCGGAGTAGCAAATTGAAACAATGTCACCTACGGTGGTCATTTTATCCCGGAGAGTGCATTAGATACAAAGGGATAAAGGCAGTGAGGAATCAAAGCATGAAGATGCAACACAATCTTTGAGGGGCGGCCAGGTCTCAAACTAGCGTCAACATAGGGGCATGAAAGTCCTTATGATGATGAAGCTAGTGTCAATACTACAACCAGTCCGTCCGCGGTGCAACTTCATCCACCCATGCCTCCATGAATTGGGACCAGCGTCAAAGAAAGATCTGAATCAAAGCACAAAGAATGTTATCAAATCAAGAGAAGCTAAGAAGCATAATGGACAAATCAAATACATATGGATACCAAAGAATACAAAGAAAGATCATCCCTATCAAACTCCATCAGTCAAAGAAACTGTGGGGCAAACTAAAAGAGGGAAAGTTATCCATCAAAGATGTCCGCAAAATCAAAAGCAGGATTTTCAAGCGACGTACAAAGTGTATCAAGTAGTTGGTCCTAATTCCATGCATACTTCCGTATCCACCCATCATTGCTCATCTTCCCAAGTTTGGAGAGTCAAAGGTTCCAAACTGTCAACCAATCCATCTCTTATCCCTAGCACTCCATCCGCCTCCACCCACGATGTCAATTCTCGCATATTATTATTGACATGTATTGGCAATGACCCTTCATCATAAGGATTGAAGGCACTTGTCGATATGCCTTACGGAGAGTGAGTTAACCTTGGTATCGTGAAGCAGATCAAGAATCCCAAAGTTGCATTCAAGTGCCATTATCTTAGCAAAGCAACTCCTTGGTGGGATATCAATGGCACATTTATGGTAGGGGCATCGTCAACACCACCCGAGGGTGGTTGATTATGAATCTTTCAGAAAAATACAAAAAAAAATAAATCAAAAATATGAAAATCCAAAAAAAAAATCAAAAAAAGGATTGAAAACAGTAAAGATAAAAATCGTCCTCTAGTGAAAACCGCATGGGTGGCACTTTGGGCAAGACCATGATGAAAACTTGGAAAACAGGCGTCATGTGTAGAATCGAGCATCTACGTATGCCAGTTCAGTTGAAAGCATCTCATCCCATCTGTAATAAATTGAGCATTCCATCCATCTTATCCATAATAAATCCATCCATCCATGAACCATTTATCCAATCCATTCGCATATATTTGCATCCATCATCTTAGTTATCTTGATCTTGATGAAATTTTGGAGCACACTTTATGCTTGCTTACGGTAAACATCTTGACATGGGTCATTTTCATTGATGCTATCCTATCCTATGTTATCTGAGCCATGAAGCATTATCCAAATGAGCTTTCGTTATCTGAACACCTTATCTTATCGCAAGATAATCCTTAGAATCCTTTGCATAGCCATCCATCTGTACACTTATCTGAACATCCACCCATGACACTCCATACATTGCTAGACATTGGGGGCAGATATATACATTTTGCTTCGAGAATAAATCTTGGTCTATGTCCTCCAACTTATGTGGCGATCCAAACATTGGAAAACATGAAATAAAATTGGTCAAGCATTTGTGATGCAAAATCCAAATCACTAGCCCATGACATATTTTGACAAGAACATGTTCTTTATCAAGTCTCCATCTTCAATCGAACATCAATCCAAACAATCGATATCAGTCACATCTAAACGCATCCTTCAACATCACGTCAAATCATTCCAAACATCTTTTGTTTCAAACCAAGCTTCATCAATCATGATCAATCAAATCCAATCAGGACATCATTAATTCATCATCATCTTAGGGATATCTTTCCCAAATCCATTGTGTTGCTTAACACTATCCTTGCATTGTTGTGCATCCTCAACAATGTTATCATCATCAATCCATCATCATCTTGAGATATCCATCCTAATCCTTGTGTTGCTTAACACTATCCTTGCATTGTTGTGCATCCTCAACAATGTTATCGTCATCAATCCATATCAATCAAATCCTTGCATTGTTGTGTATCATCAACAATGTTATCATCATCATCAATCCATCAATTTGATCTATCAACCTTAGCTTGGTTTTCAACAAAATCCCAAAACAGAGCACTGATATCATTACACATCCATATCCAAATCGTCAAAATCATGCGAAAAATCCAAAAACATCCAAAACATATCAAAAATCCAAAAAACATTCAAAAAGCAGAAAACATCAAAAACATTGGAATCTGAACTACGTCGTCTTTGAGCTTCAACATAGGCAAGGCTAATCTTTGATCAGCCACCGAGACATCAAAATCCAAAAACAGTCAAAAAAACATCAAAATCCAAAAACATTTGAAAAACACCAAAATCCAAAAACATTTGAAAAACATCCAAAATCCAAAAACATTGAAATTTTGAAAATCAAAACATTTGAAAACCTCAAAAATACCAAAAACAGCCTCAAAACATTCCAAAACGTCAAAAACATCCAAATATTTGAAAAAATCCATCCGCCTCATCTCACTTTCACCCTCAATAATCAATCATCCATAATAAACTGATCATCACCTTCATCCTTTGGCAACGCAAACAGAAACAATCATAGCAGTCAGCAAAATCAATCTTCAATCGTAAAATCAAAATCAAAACAACAAACCTGTAAAACAAAATCAAACTCTTGATCATTCGCAAACATGTCAGTCAACCTTATATCAACAACCTATCAATCAACTTATCAAACCGTCATCATCCTATACAATGCATGTCCTAGGATATATCGTTCTGACAATGGGCATCATTTTGGATATAACTTTGGATTCTTATCCTATCAAAACAAATCCCTTTTGGCTAGAGGTATGAAGAAAACATTGGCTTGTTTGCGTACTGGGTCTTTTCTTTTGATTTATCTTATTCTTGACTGGTCCAAGGACCTCTCGATGATATCCGAACTGAAGGATTTAGAGATAGGAATGGAACCTTGATCATTATTATTTTGTGTTGTTAGCGATTTGGATTCTTCTTGTAATATAACCTTGAATGCTGTTAGGTGTATTACTTAAAGGTTCCATATGTATCAAGTGTGAACAAGAATACTCCTATGCGACATTTGAGTCAAAGTCCATCACTAGATTTTCGCCATCCACGGTTCTTGGTATGATGCATCGTACCTATCGTGTTATCAAACATAAAGTAAGTGACCACGAAGTCCCAATCCTTGATAAACCGTCATCATCATTTATCATCATCATCATCTATCATCATCATCTCTGGCAAGTCTGGAGCCAATCCTTGGATTTATTTGGACCCTCTTGTATCATCTCATTTCGTGCTAACATAACATTGCCAATGCATCCATCATGCATGTACATGTCAATGCATCCATCTTGCATCCACAAACCATCAACATTATGCACATCATCTCACATGCATGTTCATCATCATAATATAGATTTGTTAGTCTAAACATCTCATAAAACCATACATTTGCATAATCATAGCATATCACATCATCCATCATCATCCATCATCACATCATATCATCATTTTAAGTTGTTTAGGATAATATAGATTTGTTATTCTAAGCATCTTGAAATCATCTCATTTTATGTCATCCATAACCACCCATTTTGAACCTCTTTATCAAGTCGATCCTCAAATCAGATCTTTCCTCGATCTCTTGAGGGGGCAATGTACCAATGTACTTCTTTCATTTGGGGGCATAGAAATCAAATTTTTTGATTTTGATGTGACAGAATTATTCTTTGAACCAGCATAACAAGTACATTGCTTGAGGGGAAAAATGTAGACACGTCAAATTAGCATTATGCATATTCATCCGCTCATTGAATTGATCAAACGCAACAAATCCATTCATTAGGTAAATCGGGTCAATCCAAAGGTTTAATCAAATAATACCATTTCATCTCTCATAAATCATTCAACCTTCATCTTGCATCATCCCTTTAATTAAATAAATCAGGACTTTATTTAATTCAAATCCAAATCATACTTCATCCTTTTCTGAATTAAATAAATCAAGTATTTAAGTCATAAAAGTCAAAGCATCCTAATCATCATCCTAGCTAATTAATCCTGATTAAATCTAATGCTAATATCACCCACTTGCATTCTCTAGATTTGGCCACTTGCACATGAAATTGCATTTAATTGATTTATCAAAATCTTTATTTTCAACTTGGCATAAAGGGAGAATATTCTCCAAGTTTGAATCTCCCCCTTAGTGGACATGTACACCCAACAGAGCATTTATGGGGCCTTACATGTCTCTTACATGTCCCCTTCCAAAGTCAAACTCAGCATTTATTAGAAAATTTGAATTCAAATTTTCCCTCTCATGGGCACTCTTCCCAAATCTTGCACAACCATTGGCCTATCATCACTTGACAAGTGTCATTCTTTCATTGGTCCAATCTTAGTCCCACATTGGTCCCTCTTCAACACTTAGCATTTTGAAAATCTTTAAATACAGGCTTCATCCTCAAGCAAATCCTTCACAATTTTATGCAAGGTTACTCTCTTCATTTGAGATTTGATCTTGTCCATTTCACTCCATCATCTCCATCATTTACACAATTTAAGCTTTGATCAAGGATTGGGAAAGGGTCACTAGCATATTTGACACCAATCCACTATGGGATAGGTTTAATGTCATGTTTTTGTATGCTTTTATTTGGTTTCCCTTGTTTCATTTATGGCATGATTAACATGGCTTATTATTCCATAGGGATGTTGAAATGTTGCTTTATTTTAAACTAACATTTTGCAGATTTTAGCATCCACACCTATGATAGAAATCATTTTAGATATCATCTAAACCTAAACTCTTTGGCAAGAGATATGATGGCGTTGATGTGTTTTTTCAATTGGTCTTTTCTTTTGGTTTTATCTTTTGTCTCATTACATCACTCACTTGAAACTACCTTGATCTTCAATATCTTGGTGTGTCTAGATGGGTACGTGGTGTAGCATAGTCATTACTTTCATTTTTGTGTTTGTTGGATGTTCTTGTAATACAACCTTGGTGAATACTTGTCTTGTGTATGTAGGGATAGTCTCAAGTAATATAATGGATTATACATATCATGTTCTTTATACCTTTTGTGTATTGGTCTACTTGCTTTGATGGCTTCATTCTCTCACATGATAAAACAATTTTTTTGTGTGTCATGTATGAACAAAGACAATCCTATTTGTTTGCAGAGTCAAATTCCATGCAATAGATACAATTCCACCCTATTTATTCATACCTTGGTTCATCGTGTCTACTTTCTATATCAAAATAAATATTTCTCTACATCATTTATCATGACGTAAAAGAAAAATTAAAATCATATATCCTATCTCATCACATATCCAATAAAAATCTTGAAATCCATCCAATAATCATATATGCATTGGTATTTGATCAACATCATCATAATTCATCTATCTCATTCTATTATATCTATTTAATCATCCATTCTTCTATTTTATCTCTTCATACTAACATTAGCATGGCATACACAAAAAATATCAATCGCATCCTACATCCTTAAACCGTTAATAGCATCTCATAACATACATCACCCATCGTCATATATTATATCAAAATACAAAAAGAATCATTCATTATGTATCCATAAGTCCTCAACAATATCAGAATCATACATCATCTCATCTTGACAAAATGAAATATCATAGGCATGCATCCATGTATCATGTGCATCCATAATCAAAGCATCATAACATCATAGCATAGCCACATCAAAAAATGATCTCTCATATATATCATCAAAATGAAAATGTCAAGATACATCATAAAAAAATGTGTGATATTACAAGATATATATCAATTGATTTGTACAAATAATATATATGCACGAGGCTATCCAAATTCAATGAATGTATGTGCAAAATAATGTTTATACAATAATTGTTCTACAAAATACATCAACCATATGTACAAGGTGCTCTACATTGATCTCCCCCTCTCTTCACAATCAAGAGGATGTTGAGGAGGAGCCATCTATGGTATAGGAGGAACCTGCTATTATTGGGCCTATCCTTGTGACCCCTGAGGCTATTGGGCTTATCCTTGTGAGTGCCCCTAAGAAGATCTGCCAATCGATCCTCCATTTGACCCACTAGGACCTACTACACTCCTCTAAGAAAACCTCGATTGTCGTCTGTGTGCAGGGAAAATGATATCATACAATGACCTATAATAGGTTGCCTCACTTTGAAGTGACCTAATCACTTAAATATGTTTATTCAAAGGGATGACTTGTCATTTCCCAACAACCTCTAATTTTTTTCGATGTCCTCTCTCTTGATCTCGCTCCATAGTAATTTGTGCTAACTATGCCTCTAGCTTTTGGTGGTGAGAGACCTTTGCTCCCTCTCGGTAGTTTGATGTGCTAGCTAGGTTGTAAGACCATCCTGCTCTTGGTGGTATCTATTTCCCTCATGATGTGTCTAGCCCCAGTCTTATAGAGCGACCCTCAACCTCTGATCATCTAGATCAATATCTATTTGTCCTCTATCACCCACCCTGGGTGGAATGGTTGCAACTGAGCTCCTATGACAAGACCCTATCCCTATCCTTTGTCCTTGACTACTAGGATCTCACCCTTTGTATGCTACCTATGCCTTCATGCTCTCCCTGTCTCACCCTCTCAATACCTCCAACCTCCAACAACTCCCCCATCTATATGTGTAAATTTGAGTAGTATCCAATGAATCCACCATGCATCATAGTCAAGAGTAGTCCCAGGGTTATCCTGGCCATGGCCCAAATCCACTAAACTTTTCTGAGCCAATCAAACCTAGTGATGGCTTCCTGGGGAGAGGGCATGGGTCACCACTCGGTAATCTCTCTAGTGGTATGAGAAAAAATGACATGATAATGGTTTTTCGGGACATCTTGCTACTCCCCAAACTAACAACAAACCTTGTCAAGGAGGTATCTCTCTAGGATGTACTAGGTGTTGCTAATCAACCATCTAGTATGTCAGAAATATGGTAGATGATGAGGATTTTCCTCCCAAGCCTCTATATGCAGCCACAACCTCCATCTAAATGTTGGCATCTCGTTTATGAGGCACCTCCAGTAATCTATATCTTCCATGCAACATTGAGTAAGCATGGTATTATAACGATAAACCATGGGGTAACCTATCTCTCAAACTTCATCTCCTATTAATCTAAGCACAACAATGTGCTCTAAGGCCCAAATATAAAGCTGAGTGACTCACACTAATAAATTGGTGGTAGATCTATACACCACCTAGTGCATATCATGATAGAGGTGGGCCAAGATGCATGGTCCCCAAGAAAAGACACATCCATCCTCCATGATAAGCTCTAGCACCCAACCCCATCCAACACTAAATCTTTAAGATCATCAATTGGGCATAATCTAACCACATATCAGTCCTACCACCACGATGATAGTATCACTCACTTTTCCAATGTAGTCATGAAGGTCAATCTGGCCATCGTCAATTTCTAGGTCATCATCTCCAAAAACTCTCTCCAAAGCCTCAACACCATGATCCGCATCATAAATCACTCGGTCTCTATGAATGGGTACTTGCAATATGAACCAAACATCCTCAAGGGTAATAGTAGCCTCTCTTGTCAGTATCAAGAAAGAGGATGTCTCTAACTACCACCTCTTGACCAAAGCAGTCATGAAAGATCGATGAGCCTTGATCTTTGGCATGTATGCAACATAGTATAGTCCTACAGCTCCGAGAAACTCTACATCGACCTCTGTGAAATGTGTCATTCAGTCCAAGACCTGAGGTCATCACTCTCATGAAAGGATACCCTCTAGTATATTGTACAAGCATAGCACCCATAATGTCAATTTTGTCAAAAGTTGCAAAAAAATATAAGTCTAATTAAATCTAAATCAAAATTGAGTTTTTTTTAAAAGCGTCACTTTATCATAGTCAAAAGTGATCCTTTTTACAAAAGTGTTGCTTTACCAAAATATATGCGAGTGTTTTCTCAAATCACATCACAAAAGTAAAGTCAAAAGTTCTGCAATATTTCCTAACCTAACACTTTTGACGAAGTATGATGATTTGAAAAAAGCGTCACAATGGTCTTCTATGCATCACATCGGGTTTCAAAAGTGTTGCTTTTAAAGCGATGTGTTTGTTCACATACCTTTAGCTATAAATTTGGATGCCTAAAACTACATGCAAGGTAAGTTGGGTTAGATGCATACCGAGGGGTCTGCTTTAATGGCCTACTGGAATTGACGAACTATGTCTGCATGATATGGTGTGTAAACTACATGTTCCATACTAATCAAGTCTTTACAAGGTCTCTTGAAGGAAAAATCACTCATAGCTCAAAATTTTCAATCTCTCAAGGTGAAAAAGAGGTTGAAATGAACCCAAATGCATATATATGTCTCCAAAACCCTAGGGTTTTTCCCTCTAACTATTTTTTAAACCTTGGCTATCCATCTTGATCATATTTGAGGACCCCTAGGGCTTAATTTTTTCCCCTCTCCTCTATGAAACAAGTCTCATCATCTTGTCACAATTTTGACCTAGAAATTATTTTTTTCGATCGATCTCTCGAGAGGGAAACCTACCATCCTTCCTTCATCTACTTGGGTACAGTGGGGCATCAAGTAATTTTTTTTTTAACAACATTAGGTCTTTGAAACAACATAACATGTACATTGTCTCAAAGAGGGGAAAAATGTAGACATGTGAAATTGTTTGAACGTATCACACATCCTGATTTCACCTTTTAAAATCATTTTCCTCTTTATACCTAATTCCTCATTTTAATTAAATAATTTCCAATTATTTGATTAATTCATTATTTTCCTCTATTAATTAAATAATTAACGCTATTTGATTAATTCATCTTTTTTCATCATTTTTTTCACTAATTCCTTTTAATTAAATAATTTTAAATTTATTTAATTGAAATTCAATTTATCCTCTTCCCACCATGATTAAATAGTTTTATTATTTAATTAATTCTATTTTTTCTTCAATACCACTTGATTAAATAATTTAATTAAAATACTGATATCTCCTCATCCTCACAATTAAATCCTAATTTTCCTCCAACTTGCACAAAGCATATTCCTTTTTCAAAAAGAGGATATTACCTTTTCAAAATATCTTCTTCCCTCCAAAATATCTAAATGGCATATTGGGAAAATGTGTCTCAACCTTGCAATTACATAAGGTTTACTATTGATAGGTAAGCATAGGGGGCGCGAGGGGGAGGGGGTGCTCCCCACAAGGGGTCCAGGGGTCGCATGCCCCTAAAAGCCAAATTTTATGTATACTTTATTATTGTAAATTTGGACCGTTCATCATTAGGTCTCAAATCCGTTAGTAGATATTTTGTTGGCTTGACTTTCCCTAGAAGGAAACCCTATTTTATGAAGGAATTGTATTATGGTTGTGTATTGTCATGTATTCTAAGAGTCTAATAGCGGTTGTGTTGCCTCTGGATCTTTGGTTGGGGATACTCCTATGAGAAGCTTGCTCTGCAAGTATATTGTAATCTTTGTGATTTCTGAATAATATATTGGGTGACTTTTGGAGTGTGGAGCTTTTCTCCCAAAAGGGTTTTCCCCACATAAATCATTGTGTTGTGGTATGCATGATATTTATGTTTATTTCAATTTAAGTTTCTATAATTGTTGTAAATATCTATAAATTTTGCATTATCCTCCTCTCAAGATTAGTGTAGGAAGTTGTTTTGCAACCTTAGCTTCCTTACAAGTGGTATCAAAGCTTGATCAACTTTGGTTTAAGTTGTGGGTTGTTGGGATTTTTGAACTAATCTAGATTTGAGTGGGAGCTTGCACATAAGACACTTTATTATTTTGTTGTAATAATTTTCAAATGGAAAGTTCATCAAGGAGAATAGAGATAAAATTATTGGAAATAATTTTAAAATGTAGAAGTCGAATATGAAGGATTTGTTGATAGATCGAGATCTGTGGGATGATGTTGATGAGAATGTTTCAAAGCATATAGATTTTACTTTGGCTACTCTATTGGCACCTTTAAATTTTGGCTAAATTTGAAGTGCCCATGATGAGAAAGTTGATTGTAACACCCAGAAGTATACTTGCAAAATTTTACTAAGTAGCCTAGTTTGATGATGAATAACTTAATGTCTAGTCAAACCACTCTAGGATCATGTTCATCTGTTATTAGTAAGTGCTCATGTCCATTTTTAGCCCCCCATAACCAGATTTGATATGTTGTTCAGGCATCGAGCTTATAGGTTCTGAAGAAGTTTTTTGTCAGCAAACTATTGTATCTGTCAAGGTAGTCATCTTCAAAGAGTAATATTCCATTACTAATTGAGTGTCATGCCAAACTAAGTGGTCCCTAAAATTTTACTAGTATTCATATGATCCCATGTCCATATTCAAATACCTAACATCTTGTTTGATATTTTTCATATGTCAAAAGCAAATGTAGTTTGTTGATATTTGTTGTGTGCACAGTGTCAAGGTTGTCAGAAAGCTAACTTTGAGAGTTCATATTTTGAAGTTGGGTGATTTCCAAAAGAAGTGAATTGTTTCTAGTGATTCTCCCAATGTTCATATGTCCCTTTGCTCAATTTCAGATTCTCAGGATTCAATTTGATATTTTTTCAAGGAGTTAAGTTGGTGAGGTTTGAAGGGGATTTTGATATTTGCAGTTTTTGAGGGTTCTTGGCCGCCCACATTGATGTTAATAAAGCATTGAATGTTGAATCTCATGAATTTCCCTTGGGTGGTCACACTCTCT
>VDFB02150316.1:0-16575 GCA_007258455.2 Sequoia sempervirens | reverse complement strand
TTTTGTTCCAAGTTCCATAGTGGTGACCTAAACCACACTGCAGACGAGCATGTCAAGCTGTTTGAAGACCTTCTCCAAAACTGAGACATTCAAGAAGAAGATGTTGCCTGCAGATTGTTTCCCTACACATTTGATGAGGAAGCATCTTACTGGTATATCCATTTGCCAGCTAATTCCATTCGCACATGGCAACAAATGAAGACTGCTTTTCTAGAAAAGTTCAGACCACCCATTGCTCCATCTGATTTGTACAGACAATTTGTAGAAATCAAAAGGCAGGAACACGAGCCAATTAGCACATTCAATAATAGGTTCCACAAGGCTTACACCCGACTAAGAGATCCCTATTTGCTAGACAATGCAGCAGCATTGCCAATTTATTATGAAGCCTTAGACCGTCTTACTGCCATGTTCGTGAAGTCGACAAATCCGCTCCCAGCAGATTTGAAAGGAGCATATGCTGCAGCGATCACGGCCAGTACTGGTCTCGGAATAGGTTTAAGCCCAGGTCCACTTCACTATTTAGGGAACACAGCTCCTCCGAATCAAATTCAAGATATTAATAGAGCATTGGCCCACCAGACACCCATGATGAATCCAGTTCCAAGTAATCAAATGGTTCTCCACCCAGGGATGCCCATGTCTCAGGTGCCACCGACACAGCCAATATATCTCCAAAATGTGACAACTCCCACGCGAACCCAGGAAGAAAAAGACGAAATGAGAGAATTGATCGAACAAGTCAAGGATCACAACCTAAGTCACCTATTTAAAAAAGTACGACTAGTCAATGCAAAATTAAAAGAACTACTGCCTGCCCTCAAGGAAATTCTCACAAGGCAAGTATTGTCTGGGATAATATGGAGACGCCGCCACGGGAATTATCAGAGAGACAACCAAAATTTCCAGGGAAATAATCAAGGCTTTCGGAACAATAACCCAGGCTTTCAAAGGAAGACTTGGAACACTGGACCCAACAATGGAAATGTGCCATCACCTTTAGACAACCCGCCTGCCGACAATCGCCCTGCTGACAAAGTATTCTTAGCTGAAGCAGCTTTATCAGGGTGGTGCAGACTACACAACACTGATCAGCATTCCGAGCTACATTGCCACGAGTTTCAAGTAGCGGCAGACATTTTTAAAAGTGAAAAGAGAAATTCAGAAAATCCTCCGGTGACTGGATATGAAATAGTTCCTGCGCCTAGATATGATCAGGCCCTTGTAATTGAAAGCACCCAATACCAACCTCAAGAATATCCGCAGTATCAATACACTCAAAGATTTCCACCGGCATCAGCTAATGGACCTGTGGAGGCGCCACCTACCGTCTACTCATACACAGTTGCTGAAGAAGACACGGCCAATTATTACTTCCCGCCATTGAATAACAGCGTATTGGTCGAAGGTGTGAAAGAAATTCAAGCATTCCAACAGACTGGTAACAATCCACCAAAGGTTTACTATCGGAAAAATCAAGAGCCTTTGACATCATCAGTTCCTCCGAATAACTTTCAAACGCCACCACATCCAAATGCAAACAATAATCCACCTCTTCCAAGAGACGTGCCACAATACAGGCAGGGAGATACTGCTAGTAGTAATGCTAGTAATCCTACTCCTCCTAAGGATGAATTGAGAAGATTGAGTCAACAGGCATGGAAGAAGTGCAGAAAACGGCGTGAGTGGCCTTTTGGTTTGAATTAATGAAAAGCCCCAGATAAGGAATATGCCCAGATATTGATGATCTAACGTAGATTCTGGCCTGTCATCAAGGCTGCCAACCACAAACTAACGTGAACGCCGGCCCAAAAAATGAACAATCCTCCCAATAAAATTCAAGAAGGACATCGAGTCTTAAAAGGAAACTGAGGTACATATGAAGGGAAGTATAGAGATGCCAGGCCAGAATATAGCTAGACATGAACATGTGTGTCCAAGTTCGAAAGAAAACAAGATGGAGAATCCAGCAAAAGGAGCAGAAACTCCACAGATTGAGAAGAACACTAGGGTTAGAGCTAAGGAAGCAGAAGCCGGCACACAAAAGGGAAGTCCCGTGATATTCTATCAGGGAAAAGATGAACCAGCTCCTTTCCTCGTCTCGCCCCGGATTTTCAACAAACTCCTACACAATTGTCTAATTGATTCAGGAGCATCAAGCAATGTAATGCCATTAGCCATCTGTCGCAGATTGGGTTTGACACCCACAAGAACAAACAAGAAAGTAACACAGTTAGATAAGACAGAAGTCCCAGTCATAGGAGAATTGAACAACATCCATATGCAAATATCAACCGATCCAAGGATTCAACAGTTCATTGACATTTCTGTAGTTGATATTCCTGATGGATATGGTATGGTTTTAGGAAGAGACTGGACTCGCAGATTGAATGGCTACTTTGCCACTGATTTTTCACATATGTGGTTGCCTTGGAAGGGTATTCCAAACCAGATCAGAATTGAAAGTACGCCTAGACTTAGACTAATGATCACAGAGAATGGAGAAAACAATGAAATTTTGTTTTGTGAAACAGACTTGGGCCAGTACATTCCACAGGTGCCAGAAGTTTTGATGTTACAATGTTCAAATGATCAGAAAGAATCACCAGAAATTGCGGATCCAACAGAAGTAACTACAGAAAGTGACGAAGAGCTATCACCAGATGAAGGTGAAAGCATGTTCGAGAATTTTAGAAGATTTGTGCTCAGAAGTATGAGACAAGAAAGAGAATTGGGAAGTCATGCCTTTGTGCAAGACTTGTTGCTACCCAATTGGTGCCGTATACACAACGCTTTTCATTCCGAATTCTCTTGCGCCATGTGCAAGATGGCCTTAGATCAAGTGCGCGCAAGAACTTCCCAAATTTCAGAAGATGAATGTTTTGATTTGACAGTACCAGATGAAGAAAGAGATCTCTCGTCAGAGGGAGAAAAGATTCAAGATGTAAACCAGTTCCAAGAAGATCATTCTGCTCCAGAAATCCAGAATGAAGAAAGTCCCACTCCTCAAGTTTGGACCTTGAGGTTCGATGGTTCAAAATCCAAGAAAGGTAACAGAGCTGGGTATGAGCTTATCAGTCCATCTGGCGAAACCTACCTGGCCGCCATGAGATTGCAGTTCCCATGTACCAACAATGTTACAGAATATGAGTCATTAGTGCACGGATTGCTCCACGCAATTCGCAAGAAGGTCAAAGTGCTACATGTCTATGGTGATTCAGAAATTGTAGTAAGGCAAGTAAGAAAGAAGTACGCTTGCCATGACAAGAGGCTGAGAGGATACAGAAATCGTGTCTGGGATCTCATTGAAAGCTTTGACGCTTTCAATATCAAATCAGTGTATCGCTCTCAAAACAAAATTGCAAATTCCCTAGCCCAATCAGCAAGTTCCTTAGAGCCGCTTGAGATGGACGCAGTGAAGAAATTTACAGTAGAGATCACCTCAACACCGTCAGTTCCAGACAATATCACAAATTTCCAGGTGTTTGATGATGACAGGCACATCCTAGATTTTCTGACAAATTCAGATGTTTTTCTCACCCAAGTAATTGATGAAGAAGAAGACCAAGGGGAGACTGAATTTGATACCGAAGGCATAATGAACTTTGAAAACTACAATATTCTAAAGTGGATGACTAAGACCTGATCAGGCTTCACCAGTCCCAAGTCGCCGAGTCGAGTCACCCTTGCTGAGTCTGAGCCGAGTTCGAGTCTCGTAACTATGGTCAAAACAAATTTGAATATCAACCCGTCTACTATAATCGAACCATTATGTCCAGGCCGTAAATTCTTTTCACACGAGCCCACAGAATTATTAAATCAATTTGAGCTTTATTGTCCAAACATTAAAAAGAATCACAAAGAATCCTTTTACCATGCCAAACTGACATCAGTCACTTCCAACTGAATGGACATCAAACAAATCCTCTGTAAATTACTCCAATACAATGTACAGACACGAAAAATTCATCACTGATCGCCCAGCAAGTATCTTTCAACCCCAAAGACAATATGCTTCATAGAGGTTATCATCCCCACAAAATTCTGTAATTAACACTGCAAACTTCTTCTCCACACAAAAATTCCAGCATAAGCAAAAGAACTTCCAAAATTGCTTTTCCAGCCTCCCAAATGTAACTCCCCAGCTAACTTTCTTGAAATTCACTTTTTATTAATTCTTTTGATTTAAAATTGATTTCACTTAAAGTCCCCCAACATAAATATTATTTTTTCACTTTTTTGAAACTCGTCTTATGATCTTATCACTCCCTTTTTAAAATATTTTAAGTTACGCTAAGTTAAATATTAATTTAACTTAAGCGTTAATGCAAAATATTATAAACCAACTAAAATTTGAGAGGGGACATTACAGTATGTGTAGAAAGAAAATTCAAACAGGCATGGGAATCACAGAATTCTGAGTTCATTAGACTGACTGTGAGACAAATAAGTTCCATTCTTCTTGTTAGCATATGGGACTGTTACAATCAGACAAGGTGCTATAAAATTTTCGAGGTTAAATTGTACTGACATAGCTGGACTTTATGCCTGGACCAGGGATAGTTGGATGTTGAATAATAATACTAATATTTTAATTTGTTGTCCTCCTGTACTGCAATTCTGAATGTTGTCATACCAGTTGCTGGTTTTGTGCACAGGGCTGAGGTTCAACTGTCTTTCACTAGGCACTTGAACTGTGACTGCATCACAAAATTATATAAGGAAATACTAAATAACTCAATGGAACTTGCTTATTAGAAAAGATGTACTTGCTAGGGTGTGCAGAGTTAGCCTTGGTCAATTTGTTATTCTTCTAATTGATTTTTAAGTGTTATAGTAACACAATAGCATATAATCATAAAAAGAGCAGGCTATACCGTGGTTTCACATTGTAGTTTTTGTTCCATGTAAGTTGTCTGGTTGCCATGAATCTCATCCAAACGAGGATGCCAGCCAGGCCGAGCTTTCCTTCACATCTAGCTCTCTCTGTCAACTCTGTTGCAATACTAAACCTGCAAGACAGAATATACATGTAAGTCTCAACCATTATAAGTTAAAAGCATAAGAGTCCTGCAATCAAGGGAAGTCAATTACTTCAGTTCAAGGCTCGAAAAGGATGGACTACTGCATTTTTACTTTGTATGGCTAGATCCAACAACAAGACATTACGAAAGAATGCAGCTACGTAAGAGAAGAATGATTTTTCAAACAACAAGTTTCTCATTGGAAATCACAGTAGTAGATGTATTTTGCTAAATTTTACTTAGGAATCTTCTCTGTCCACCTAAAGCAAATGACTTCACATTTGTAGCTTCCTAAGTGTCCAAATATCACACAACATAACCAATACAAAATCCTATTTAGCCACTTTTCAATAAAAGCATAGACACCAACCCACTTACATAGCTACTTTTCTCAAAGATTGAGCAGTACTATGCTTGAATAAGAGGCTAACAGGGTTGATTGTGGGAGTCTGCAGTGGGAGGGCTTGTGGGTTACAGTGATGCACTCAACTAGAACATGACTACTAGCCTTTGAGATGAATGATTGTTAATCAACTTATTACCAAACTAATAAGTCATGCATTTAGCATAGAGGCAGGAACCACAATATACAGTCATTTAATGCAAAAGGATGCATATAATCTAGAAGGCATTAGATCATGATAAATAGGTCAAGAAGCATTAAAGGTCAGTACTCTTGCTAATATTTTGTAATGTGAAATGATGAACAAAAAAGAGCTTGGTGGAATTATTTATCCTTCTGCTGCACACTGTGAATGATTTCTATGCTATTTTTTATGGTCTAATATTTTTTCAACAA
The DNA here is from genome assembly GCA_007258455.2 of Sequoia sempervirens. NCBI lineage: Eukaryota > Viridiplantae > Streptophyta > Pinopsida > Cupressales > Cupressaceae > Sequoia > Sequoia sempervirens. Next base: position 10,752 of record VDFB02150316.1, on the reverse strand, counting down.
AAAAGAGAAAATTGTCCACAAAAACCAACTTCAACCTATGACATGTGCACTTGATCACTGATTTATGGTATGACCTTAGAGAGCAGATTAAAGTAACCGTGAACATTGATTTCCTTCACCTTGTGTTTAGGCTAATATTCTATCCTTGTCAGAGGGAACTATAATGAGCCCAATTCCTACCTTATATTAAGTTATATATTAAAATATATTTATATAGCTACCTTATTGTTGTGACCTTTTTCACACATCACCCCATTCAAAATGGGGACCCCCTAATTTTTGCTCCGTTCCTCATCTTTTGGCTCTGGTTTTGTCTCTCCCTCTCTTTTTGTTGTCTGTCCTTCCGGGATTGTGCCCGTCATTGAGTTTAAACGTGAATTTTGGCCAAGTTTGAAAATTAGGGTTTGTACTCTTCTGGTCAGTCTGAGGTCGAACAGAGTGAATATATTGAAAGCAAGGATTAACACCGTTGTCAGTGTGCTTCCAGCAGGCTTCCACTGAAATTTCATCAGATTCCAGTCACTTACTATTTTCAGTAAGTGTGCAATTACAGGCAATCTTTCTGCATTTCTAGAGTTTTTAACAATCACACTGCATTCAGAACACATCAAGCTACTCGTGTGCAAAATTTAGCGGAGGTGAAAGCAGACAACTTACAATTTTTAGCGAGTTCAGAACAAATTCTAAGATATATCACGAGGAGTTTTCATAGCATGTATAGGGAGATTCATACGGGTTTTGAGACCTTAGCGATAAGTACATATTATACAAAAGTGAAATTGTGAATTTGAGTTCTTTTGGGGCTATTTTAGGGTTGCATGTTAGGGTTTTCTTTGCATGTTGCATATTCTTTAAGCGGGTTTCGAGAGCTCAGCGGTGGCCGTGACATGCAGAGATAATCAGCAGTAAGGAACTTGCTATTTTGGCGGGTACATCCGTGACCGCCTCAAATTCAAAATCCGAGCTGAGTCATAATGCAACCAAAAGCGAGAACAAAGCGAGGAGATCATTTAATATATGCATACACCAACAAATTAGGGTTTCGAGCAGACCCTAAAAGGAGAGGTAAAAGTCAGAATTTTGAAAGCAAGTTATGGCTCAAATCAACATCCTTAGCGGAAACTATCGCTGGTAAAGATTTGAAGACAAAGCAAACCCTTACTATTTATAGTAAATCATTTGAAACAGGCTAAAAATAGCAAATCAACAGCATGCGCCGATGTCGACAGGCAGGTCACTTGGTGAGGAGCACGTCATTCGAATTTCAAATCAAACAGAGTATTGGAGGTATCAGAAGCAGGCAGTTACTATAAATAGCAAACCACCTTCAGAAATGGGCTAAAAATAGCAGGCCAACCCGAAATAGCAGTGTCAACAAGTTGATGAAGTCGTGAGGATACAGTGTTTAAAATTTCAGAACGACCTGAGCTTCGGAGATGCAAGAATTGAGAGACTTACTATTTATAGTAAGGCATGAAGAAGCTGCCAAGGACGAGGAAATGGCTAAGTCTGGAACTTCATCCTGCACCACCTTCCAAATGCGCCCTCAAGGATGAAGAGGCATAAAAATTTCTAAGTCTGAAGGATATCCTCCTGCCTTGCTAAAATGCGCCCAAGTTGGTGGAGTAGAAACAAAAGAAAAAAAAAAAATTCTAAGGCAAGCTTCATCCTGCTCATGCCTCTATATGCGCCCAATTCATGAGTTGTTGAAAAGTTTCTAAGGCAAACAAATATCCTCCTCTATGTGCCAAATGCGTCCACCTTGAAAGCATGACATGCAAAAAAATTTCTAAGTAAAGTTCATCCTCCTTCATGGGCAAAATGCGCCCAAATCAAGGCATGTGAGGACAAAAGCTAAGGCGTTGAAAAAGATTCCTCCCTCTACACAAGCAAAATGCACCATGAGGAAAGTCAAGAAATCAACATGTTTCGTCCTCCTCTCATACCTAAATGCGCCCAAAAGAGGGCATGTCAAGACAAAATAAGGAAGATCAAGAGTCGTCCTTCTCATATGCTAAAATGCGCCCATGATACAAAGCAAGTTGGAAAAAATTCAAAGTCAAAATTTTCATCCTTCATGAGGTGTGAAATGCGCCCAAACATGCTAAGAAGAGGACAAAAAGATTGACTTTCTTCTCTCTCCTTTGAATGCGCCCATGCAAGCTAAGAGAAACCAAGGCGTGGTGAGGTTTATCCTCCAGTTTGTGTAAAATGCGCCCAAGGCAAGATGGGTAAAAGGTGACTTAAGAGAGAGTTGAGGTTAATTTGTTCTCCATGACATATGAAATGCGCCTAGGGTGAGGTGATAAAAAAAAAAGAATATACTAAGGCATTGAAAGTTTTTATTCTCTTGAACTTGCTAAATGCGCCTAAGGTGGTGAGTGGAAAATAATGTGCTAGGCGCTGGAGTTTTAAATGAAATTTAATATTCCCCTTCAAGTGTGGTGTGCGCCTAGACTTGAGAGATGATATTGCTAAGTGATGAAAAATAAAGCATGCTAGGCGTTGGAATTTAAGTGTGATGTGCTTTCAAGGAAAATTTCCCAAATGGATTGATGAAATAAATTTTTCTCACCACAAGCAAGATGAATGAAATTAAATAAAATTTCCTAAGGGAAAATTTTTCAAAATTTTCTAAGGCACAAAATGTTCTCCCTTGGAAAAAACGCTCAAGTTGAAATAGTGATGAAATTTCCTAGATCACAAGCAGGATTGCCAGTGATGAAGTCAAAAGATGTTGGCAGTGCAGGAACAATAAAAATTTTCCGAGTCAAAGTAAAGAAATACTTCAGGATCGAAGAACAAGAATAAATCTGATGAAAGAATATTTTCTAAGGTTCAAATTTCAAGAAAATTAAATGAACCCATTCGTTGGGTACCCATGGATTTGACACGTTCTGAAGAAAATTTTCTTCTAGGTATTAAAGGTCTTCAACAAGGAATGGATTTTAAAGTCTCTGCGCTTCGCCAAGCCTTCAGGATGGATATTTTTGATGGACACCAGGATTGATGAGTTTTCCTAAGGGAAATTTTAAAATTTTCTAAGGCAAAGTGAAGAAAATGTGTTTTCAAGGTGAAATCCTCCAGACGATGAATTTGAAAGGAACTGCCTAGGTGAATTTGCTCAAATTCTTCGTGAAGATAGTCTTCTTGAGCCGGAGATAAATGAAATCAAAATTGTCAACGCTTCAGCTGGTGGAATAAATTTCTTGAAGAAGATGCAGCTGAAGTTAACGCCTTCAAAAGATGATCTTAAAGTACATCTCTTAATACGCCCTTGAGGAGGTTGAAATTTGGCTAAGGCATTGAGCGCGAAGCTGGCTAGAGAAGGCAATGAACGCTTGGAAGTTAGAGCGTGAAAATCTTGGTAAGTAAGTTGAGTTTATATTATGAAGTGTTCTAATACTCTTCTCCGTGCTTGTTTTGCAGGAGGAACGTCGAGACCAAGCGGTGGTGACTTAAAGTGATGAAGGAAGAAAAGTTGCAAGAAAATGGCTAAGTGTTGAGACTTAGTAACAATGAATAAAATGTTTTCAAAACTTAAGATGGAGAAAAGAATGGAAGCTCAAGCAAAGTTGAAGAATAACGTCAAGAAGAAGATCAAGAGTAGTGTGAACGCATTTCAAAGTAGGAATCTTCTAGAAGATGGTGGCCATTAATTGCTCATTTATTGCCCCACTCTCCATTGTGGCGGTTTTTAGGGTGAATCTTGTTTAGGGCTGAGGTGGCTTAATCTTAGCCACTCTTTTGATTGTAATCTTAGCCGTCCATTGGACTAGGCTATCTATAAAAGGGGGAGTCCCCCTCATTTGTAATCTCATTAGAATTAGAACTAGATCAGAGTTAGGATAGCAGAGAAGGAGTAGAGAGAAATTGATAGAGTAGAAAGTAGAGTAGTTTAGATTGAAAAGGAAAGTCTTCCCTTTGAATACTTTGTAAGAAGTTGTCGTGAATGCTTTCATAATAAAAGAATTTTCATTGATGGTGATTTCTTCTTTGTTATGAGTAGTTGTCGAGGCTTCTTCGTCCTTCCAATTCATGTAGCAACTTGAAGTAGCTTAAAGTAGTACAATTTTCATTTCATGTAAGTAGTTTACTGTGGATTTGTGGTGTTTGATCAAAGTAGCTTCTCTTTATCCATACCACTAGCAACTTGCTGATAGTGAGTTTGCCTTGCGTGGTCAACTGGAAATCATTTCAAACTTAACTTCGATTGTGGTTCGTATGTTTGTATGCATCGTTGTGATGGTACATGTATGTTGAATTATAATCTAAATATTCTTCGTTACTCCTCTGAAGATTGCACCAATTTTTCTGAAGCTGTCCGATGTGAGGCTAGGTAAAATCCGGTTGAAGTCTGCTGAAGTCGAACTCCACATATCTTGCATTCAGATAGAACATAAATTTCTTATTTCTACTCATTTGGAAATTCCCAGTTCATTTCCGGTTAGCTTTAGGAAACTTGCGCTCATTTGCCAAATCCTTCGAATCACATGAAAGCCCTTAGTCTACTGTCTATTGTCAGTTGTCGAACAATTGTATAAGTCCCCTTGACATACCAGCAAAATCACATCAAAAACCCAGCTAAGACTATTAGCATTTAGGAACAGCAGGTTAAATGTATGATCTATCTACTAATCTTAGCATCACGAGAAAACTTTATTCCAAGGGAAGGGATAGCAGAATCCGTTTACGAGAAAACTTTATTACGTGTTGGTGTGAATTACATAAAACCAAATCAACAACATATAATAAAAGTAAGTTTATAATAGTGAACCCCGGGGGCCCAGCGTCCCTCACAAAACCCTAAGTCACCGGGAGCGGGGGCGTCCCAGGAGGCGTGGGGCCAGCGTTCTCCACGTCTCGTGAACCCTGCCAGCTGCCGCCCGAGGAGGCGCTGGGAAATCTCAGAAGGCAGCAGGAAGCTTGCTTTGAAGGCGTCCCTGGCATCAGGGGCCTTGAAGCATCCCATGACGAACAACAAAAGGAGAGTTTAAAACTCAAATTTTAAAACATTTTTTTAATATTTCTTCTATTCGAACCCTAAGGGCATGTGGGGCCCATCTAAACTCTAACATGCCTTCAAAAGGTCCTCTAATCTTCATTTTTATTCACATTTGCATTTCTACTTGTTTGCTACAGCAAGAAAAAGAAGAGTGAAGGCTGAGGAAAGAGTGATTGGAGGAGTGAAAGGAGTGATTACAAGTGAAAAAGGAGTGTCAAGGAGCAAGAAGAAGAAGAGGAGGAAGATTCTTCACCTTGTTGAAGAGATTTTTCAAGCAAAAGGTAAGGGTTTTTAATTGATTTTTTATTTTATTTTCTGATTTTCAATGTTCTTTCATTTCTTGTTGTTTCATTTTTTAATTTTTCTTATTTCATTTCTAAATTCTTGTTGTTCCATTTTCTAGTTTCTAAATTAATTTAGAATCTTAGATTTTGTTTTGCAATATAAAATTTGTTGAAAAATTTAAAATATAGAGTTTTATTTTTTAATTTTAAAGTAGGGCATAGGCTAAAACTATGTGTTTATTGAATTTTTTTTCATTTTGTGAAATGCAGTGTCAAAATGAGCTCCCATAGTCATGAAATGAGTGAGCATGAGATGGAAACTGATTCTCATAGTGCAAGCCAATCAGAATATGAACTTGAGCATGAGGATGAGCACAATGAGGGGGGTGAGCAAGGGTCAAATCCAGAAGGGCATACTAGTTCCATAGCTAGTGCACCAGTTTCTACTGATTGCCCTTCCCAGCTTTTGGCAAAGTGGGCTAGGGGTCCTTATGATCCCAAATCTCCTCTCAAACAATTTGCAACAAGAATAACAGCCCCAACGTCATCAACTGGTGGTACGAGGAAATGGCAATGCAACATTTGTGGTGATGATTGGTTTGGGAGCATCACTAGAGTTAATGCACACTTCCTCTTTTGGCCAAGAAAGGGTGTGGGAGCATGCGATTTTTTGAAGAAAGCTAAAAATTTGAAATACAGAATTGAGTTCAACAAGCTTTGGGGTGTTCCAGATGATGTGGCAATTCCAATGCCTACTACCTTGTCTGGTAGGCAACATATTAAGACTATTCAGCAGATTCAGGAGCAGCAAATGCAGATGCAGCCACGTATTTCTACTCCTACATTGCATCAGAGAGCAGGAACATTGTCAGGGTCAGCCTCAGGACCGTCATCCACTTATAGCACTATGGCTGAATCACAATAGGGCAAGGGGAAATGCAAGATGCAAAGTCAGCCTAACCCCATAGCTGATTTATTTAATGTGCACCTGAGGGATCAGATAGATGATTCCATTGGCAGGTTCTTTTTTGCCAATGGAATCCCATTCCATGTAGCTCGATCTCCTTATTATAAGGAGATGATGTCGATGGTGGCGAAGGGAGGCCCATCATATGTGCCACCAGGTGAGCACAAATTGAGGACCACGATCTTGGATAACAACTATGCCAAGATCGATTCATTGATGGAGACGATGAGGGCATGTTGGGAGGACTCTGGATGTAGCATAGTTATGGATGGGTGGACGGACATTAGGCATCGTCCACTCATCAATGTTATAGTTACATGTTCAGAGGGGCCATTCTTTCTCAGGGCAGTTGATTGTTCAGGGCATCGAAAAGATGTTGATTTTCAGTTTGAGATCCTTTGGGCAGCTATTGAGGAGATTGGGCCACAAAATGTGGTCCAAGTAGTGACAGATGCAGCACATGTGTGCAGAGCTGCAGGGAGGCTTATAGAGGCATCATACAGACACATTTGGTGGACTCCATGTGGTGTGCATGCCATGAACAATGCACTCAAGGACATGGGGAAGATTGAGTGGATTAGAGGAGTGGTCAGCAATGCTAGAGATGTGCAGATGTATATCTGCAACCACCACACTTCACATGCCATCTTCAGGAGCTTCGCGAAGAAGGAGTTCTTGAAACCAGTTGAGACCAGATATGCATCCTCTTTCATTCTTTTGGAGAGAATGCTTGAGTTGCAAGAGCCACTGCAAGTCATGGTTATGACACAAGACTGGAATCGGTGGGATGGGTCCAGGACAGAGCAGGGGAAGAGGGTGAAGGAGATAGTGAAGAGTGATGCATTTTGGCATGATGCAAAATATATTGTCACCATCATTACACCAGTTGTATAGGTCATCAGATATGGGGATGGGGATGCACCTAACCTTGGGGAGGTGTATGAGTGCATTGATTCTATGCTTGGTCAGATGAGGGCAGCTGTGCAAGATAAGGACCCCACTTTAGCGTTCTACAATGTTTACATTCAGCCTATTATTCAGCGTAGATGGGACAGCCTAAACACTCCCTTGCACATGGCTGCTTATGCATTGAATCCGAAGTGGTACATGCCTAGGCCTGGGAGAGTTACACCGATTCAGGATGATGAGGTGAAGGAAGGGTTCTTCAAATGCATTGATAGGATGTATGATGTTGAAGCTGCTGGCACCATTCGCACTGAGTGGACGAAATTTGCTACTCTTAGGGGTTATAAGGCTGCAGCAAAGGCGGACATAAGAACTATGGCACAGGAGGATCCGATTTTGTGGTGGACTTGTCATGGACCGAAATCACTGACTACCACACTAGCCATTCATTTGCTGTCCCAGGTTTCTAGTTCTTCAGCTTCTGAGAGGAACTGGTCTACTTATAGCTTCATCCACTCTCTTAAGAGGAATAGACTTACCTCTAAGAGAGCAGAGAAGCTAGTGGCTGTACATAGTGCCTTGCGTATCACTGACCGCAGGACACGTGTGTACAAGGAGAGCCCAGCAGCACGATGGGATGTAGAGCCAGAGGAGCCATCACAGATTGATGAGGATGAGGATGCTTCAGATATAGGGTTGGTTGGTGTTCCTTTGGCGGATCTTGACCTTGAGGAGTCCAGTGGTTCTAGTGATGAGGAGTTTGCCGACCTCCCGAGGGATGATTAGAGGCCTCTGCCTCCTTCACTACATTTTGTCATTTTGACATTTTGATTTTGTACTTGTTTTGATATCATATAATCATGCTACTCATTGTAATCATCTTTATAATCAGATATTTTTGATATAATATAATAGAAATCTTCCATTTGCCGATGCAACAATTGTTACATTGTAGTATTGAGTATTACTATTCTAATTTCTAATTAGTAATTCATCATTCGATACTGAAAACTTCAATATTCAATGTTCAATGTTCAAGTACTAATTTAGTATTTCAATTTTGCTATTTTACTTCTTAATAGTCTTATACATCTTTTCATAACTAGCATTTTAAGTACCATATGCATAGTATATAGTATATACACCTCGTCCCCCTCCCGCCCCGTCCCCGATGCGGACATCCGTCTGGCGATTGGAATTAGGTTATATACTAAAAGGCATGTTGGATATCTTAGGACTATACCCCTTGAATATTATAAATATCCATCTACTAGTGGTATAGATGGAACCCTCCTATCTTTTATATAATTTATTCTAACAGTCAATCCTTTATGGACTACATAGAGTGTTACCAGAGAATATGCAGGCTCTAGCTGTCTATCCCAAACCTGGATACTGGCTTTTCACTCCCATTTTTATTGGTCTATTACATTTGTACTTGAGCAAACAAAAACTCAAGGGAACTACATGGCCCATTTGAGATCATTGAGCAGGTTGGAAGGAATGTTTTCAGACTCAACTTGCCTCCACATATGAAAGTATATTCAGTAATTAATGTTGAAAATATTCGTTTCTTTGTGCCTTCCATGTTGTATGAAGAAAAAAGGCCTTGGTTACCTTTCATTGAAGACCTTGTTCCCAATTCTCAAGAAGATTTGGGCTAGGATGTTGTGTTAGAGGTTAAGGAGAGACTGACAAAAAGGAGGATGCAACAGACTTGGAAGGTTGGTTTTCAGACCCAAAGACCAAGCAAAGCAAGGTGGTATCCAAAGGAGAATTTGAAACATTTGTTGAGCTCCTAGGCTTTTGCAGACCAAAAACCACCTAATTGGGGAGGTGTGATTCGGAATGGATCAATTGTGATGGTTAAGAGACCAACAATCTCATTTATGTCACTTCCTAAACCCCTCCTAATGTATGATACAAGAAGATAAGACTCACCTTGTAAGAAATAAAACCAAAACCCAGCTTGTAGGAGAGCATAGAGGTGGAATCATTGAAGATAAGCTGCCTAGGTGATCTAGACATTCAGGGAGACTTCCCAACAATTAAAAGCTACCATCCCTAACAAGGGAAGTCATCGAAGTGATTGGGCACCCAAGGGGGGCTTCCCAACAGTTAAAAACTAGCATGACTAACAAATTTGAGCACAATCAAATATGTCAATGTCAACTAGCCTGCAAGTGTCATATTTAAACTTGGTTGAACCTTTCAATTGTGGTTAGCCTCTTCTTCTTCTTCTTTGAGAAATGATATCAGAAATAAAAAAGGTGCTTGCAAAAGATCATCAATCAAGCCAATATAGTCAGATACAAACGAGCCCAAGGGGATAAGTAACTTAAGAGGGAGAATCAAGGAGTCAAGATGGAAAATATACTAATATGAAGTAACAGGATGGTGATATGAGGAATGATAGCTGATGACATATTTCTCACAAAGTACCAAAAATCAACCTGCCCCAATCTCACCATATGCATGAACATATGCTTAAGGAGATTAATGCACCAACAATTCCTACATGAGAAAAGTGTCAATAAAGAAAAATTAAGGTATATACATGGTATCACACATAATGTAGCAAGGGATGGTGTGAAAAACATGGTATCACTTAATAGTATTAAAATTTGCCTAGTACTCACAAAAATCGCGAGAACTTGCAAGTCAAATGTTTCCCAAGAAAATTGCAGAAAAAATCATAAATGCATCAGCATAAGTCTTAGGAAGGGACTCACTATAAGTACTCAGAAAGTCCATGCATTGGACTTGTCACCACATCTAGAACACGGGTAGTTCCACGAATTGGAATTGTATTCTAAGCTTCAATTTGGTTGTTGATGGTTCTATAAATGTAATTTTAACCTCATCTATATAAATGTGTTTTTATCCTGGCTTTGTGATTGCATTTTTCACCACCACTCTAGAACTTCTTAGTTATTAACTTTAAACTAAGTATTTCAGAAAATCTATGCATTTACAAAATTGGTAATGGCATCTAGTTGCATAAAAATCCTTTATATTACCAGGGTTTTGTTAGAACTTAGAATGATTGTTAGTTTGAATGCTGTGTACGTATTTCAAAAAGCATTATTTCTTAAAATCCTTCAAGGATTTTTTGGTAGTTGATATTGTTTTAACAAAAATTGCATTTTTTAAAATCTTGCAAGAGGTTTGTTAGTGCCATATGAAAGACACCAAGCATTGACGGTACTGTTTGGAATGATACTTAGTTTGGATTTTTTTCCATAACATTGTGTTTTTCCAAGTTTTTGCTGAGTCGCCCGATCCAAGTCAAAAATTGGGTGTGCCACCAAGCAATGAGTCATAAGTAACTTTAATGAAATAAATGAGAAGATGAAACGAGAATATATGTATATTTGACCTACCTTAGCACTGGAATGGATGTATACATGTACCTAAATCTTGATCATTGTGAGCGCAACTAAAGCTCATTTCATCATTAAAAGTTGCTCATGTTAACCCTGGTGTTGCAAGACTGCATGGACTAATGCAATGCTAGCATATGCAGATGAATCTAATGCAACGATATGTAATGTAAGAACTCGTCTTCCTTCTACTCCTGTGACTTTGTT
>VDFB02150315.1:0-13728 GCA_007258455.2 Sequoia sempervirens | reverse complement strand
GGAAGTCTCACAACTTGATTTTGATCTTGTAAATGAATTAGGTAATGTTAACTTTAAGATTTATTTGTTGCAGGCCATCAAGGATATCCCCATTACAAAAAAATAGTTTTGGATTTATGTACCCAAAAGCAAAAGAAGAAGCAAGATCTAAAGACCATCCAAGTCATTGGACAACTAGCAGACCTCATCCTTGGGAACCTCGCCATTCCTAAGTATTCAAATCCAAGGAGTCCTGTCATCAAGGTGTGTATCGATAAAGTTATAATTCCTAACACACTTGTTGATTTGGTCATTGCTATTAATGTTATGACAAATGAAACAAAGAAAAAGTTATCACTTAAGGGACTTAGACCTACTCCCACAATTCTCTAAATGGCAGATTGTTCCTTGGTCAAACCAGAGGGTATGATTGAAGACGTAGTCTTTTCTATTAATTCATGGGAATACCCAACTAACTTTTTGATATTGCAACCTAAAATTAAGTTGGGGGTATACCCCTTAATCTTGGGATGATCTTGGTTAGCGGCTACAAATGCTTTCATTTATTGTAGGTCAAGAAATATGGTGATTTCAAATGGGGAGAAAATGAAACATCTAATATTGTACCCTCTAGTACTACCATTTTTAGAAATAGAAGATCCCTTATGGATCAACAGTGATCTAGAAGAATCTTTACCTATTTTGACAATTGAGCAAAGTAGGGAATTTGAGGATATTTCATAAGACACTATTATTAATAATTTCTTGCAAAATTATTATTTGATTGATAATGTTTTAAAGACAATGATTTTCCTATGGGTATAAGTGATAATTTCCCATTTAGAAACTTTCCATTAGTTAGTAGTTTGCAGTCTATACAACATTTTATTACTTTACATCAATTATTACCTTATACATGTATATATAGTGCATTTTTTATATCTGTGAATTGTAACCCATCACCGTCCACTTCACAAGTACTAGCCATTAATTCACCTACGCAATTAGAGGCCATGGAAATTTTAGATGGTCACACGGGCGGGTGCATGAAGTTGGTCGCACTTTTGTGGCCAAATGGGAAAAAAATTTGGAAAGACATAATGCGCTCGCGTTATAACGCGAGCGCGTTATAATGAGAGCATGTTATGTGATTTTAAAAGAAAAAAAAATCAAATGTATATCATTTGCTCTTTACTGTTTCTCAGCTTTGCCTACGGCCAAAAATCCTCACTTTTGCGCTCGCGTTCTAGGAGGAAGGATTTCTAAAAATTTCATCAAGAACAGTTGGATTTTGTTTGCAAATATGGCACCACGATGATGAAGAGATGCGGGAGGTAAGTATTGTTTGCTATTTGTTTTGAATTTGTTAGATTGAAATTGATTTTGTTTGTTTTAGGTTAGATTTGATTATTTTCTTTTAAATTTGTAGGAAATCCTGCAAATCCTCAACAAGAAGAGGAGGTAAATCCTCAACAAAATCAACCTCAACAACAAAATCAACCTCCCCCACCATTCTCTCAATTCCCTCCTGGCACTCAAAAAAAATTGAAGAGTGAAATTGAGAACAATAGAAAACAATTTGAGGATCTTATTAGTAGGTTGAGTGATCCAAATGCTTCCAACCACAAAAGAATGTTTCTAGAAAATTCATTGAAAGACATGTTAAAAAATGTATATGCAATCACCCAACAAATATTTGGATGGCAAGCTAGGAGGCAGACAACTAGGGCATATTATGCAGACAAATTATCATATAAACAAGTAAAAGATTTAAAATTACTAAAGCATTGATTTGTGCTCTCTATTCATACGACTAAAACAAATCAATCTTGTTCCCTCAATGCAAAGGGTTTCCCTATTCATTGGTGCCACACCAAAGAGATTAAGAATTCATTTTTTATGAAAGATGGTATATGGTCTTTGATTACCCCCATGCAATAATTGTGAAGTCCCCCAATATTTTCTTAGGAAACTATCACGGTGAGAGTTTGTATTGAACCAAATCCCAAATTATTTTGATATGAGGGGAGTTCGGGGAGGTGGAAATTGACTCGGCGGGAATGGAAAGCCCGATTACTGCAGCCCGGATCCCTACATGGAAGGAGAGCGACCTCTGTAGGAAAAGCACCCTCCATTGAAATGGAGATTACAGTGATGCTGTCATTTGTGAAGGAGGTGTAGAGGCATAAAGACATTGCGGAAATCACAACTTTGACCCGAGTGTCATCCATCACACTAGCCCTATTATTTAGCGCCATCGAGGTGTAGCCAGGGTGGTGGCCCTTTGAATTATGTGTGTAAATACTAGCGGGTGACTTGTTCGTATGACCCTAATGACACTCAGGAGGGTGCTACGCAGGATCCATATGCTACTACGTAGCCTAATCTGTATGCATCTACGGGGATGGAGAGGACGGCTGGCATTTTGCATGATGCATATGGCATTGACACTCAGGTAAAATTAAGTATGTTCATTGAATTTAATTTATTAAATTTTGATTGTGAAATGCAAGATTAACTAATTTAGTTTTACAATTTTAATAAAATTGCAGGGTCACAGTGTAGAGACTGGATACACCAGTCATCCACCTACTTATTTTTGCAGTACACCTATCGGTGGGGTATGTAAAGTTAGTAAACAATTATAAATTTATTACGTGTTAATAGAATTGTTTTAATAATGGTATTTTAATATGTGATTTTGGATGTTGAATAGGGTACTGTTAGAGGTTTCAAGGAAACACCTCCGAGTGCCAGTAGATTTGATCAAACGTTGATGGAGGTAATATAGAATTTAAAGAGAACTTAAGTAATGAATTCTAAGTTTAATAGATTTGTGATGTTTATATTCATTTGTTGGTTATGTTGCATTACACATCATTCAAACTCAAAGCATTACTTCAAATTCGATAACTAATAATCAGAAATATATCTGTTTAATACTTGTACTCAAAACTTTGTTCATTAGATCTCATACGTTATAAGTCATCACATGGATCGCTATTGTAACTTTTTTGTGATTGAATAATTTGTTGTTTTATTTTCAGATGTTGGTGAAAGAAACACCCCCAAATGTTACAAGGGCAATGGATATTGGTGTTTCCTCCGCTATACAATCCTCGATGGCTCTAATAGGGGAGGTATGAGGCAAATTACTAAATTTCAATTTACATTCATTGTTATAGATGAACTAGTTCTAGTGAAAAATCAAACCATTATTGATTAGTAGTTTAATTCCTATTTGGATGGTTTATACAGGGCTTGGCACGCCTGAGCATTGGCGTGCAAATATTTCCATCGAGGAGAGTGATCGTGAGATGACCGTAAGTGATTATTTTGTTAAATATATTAATTTTTATAATGTAACTTCTATATATTAATGTCTTTACTTCTTATTGTAATAGTTGAAACTTCACCAAGAGCTAAACCCTAGGAGGAGTAGTAGGAGCACTCCTCGAGCACAACAGAAATGGGTGACTGAATGATCACCATCGGATCGCCCAGCAAAGGGAAAGAAAATTGTATTTGAACCAGAGCATGGAGAGAAATGAATTTTGAATGCACAGAGCCCTTTGTTGTATGCCTACATGGCAATTTTGTACATATTTTGTGTTGGATATATTTGACATTATATGTCTATATGGAATTTTCGTAAGCCTATATGGCTATTTTGTAACTATTATATTTTATACTCTATATCGACATATATTGATGTACGCGACATGGCTATTTGCTTTAATACAAATCTTTTTATCGATGGTGTCCATATTTGCAAATTATAAATTCATGGTTCAATAGATATGAGTTAATGCATTCAAGTGTATAATACTACAACTTAATGACATATAATTTTTTGGACTTCACGGTGAACATCGAAAAGTGTGAAAGTTTATGTGTTTGGAAGTCAAATGTAAGCTAATTTTGCAATTCTCGGCCTTGCATACCGATCTTATGGACTTAAGTATTTTCCTAGCACATATTGTGAATATTTCTCATTTGGTGTAAAGAAAGATTCCTATTTTGAACCAATTCATGCTAAAAGAGATTCACACAAGACTTTAGCATTGGAACACTACTCCATACTTCTCTTGTCTAGACCATAAAGGATTGAAAATTCTTAATTTAATGCAATGATAATCATGAGATGAGAATTTATATAACCATGCCTATTTTGAAACTTCGCATCTAATACTACATCAACAAGAACTTAAGAAGTGTTGCATAAGAGTGTTAGGTTTGATAGGCCTTCTCTTCCCTAAGGGAGGAGAGCCTGCATCTTGAATTTTGAACAAAATTTTAAGAAGCAAAAATTTTACCTAAAAGCTTCAAACCTAGATGACATATTTGGCTAAGTCTATCTTGAAAATTATCAATGCATGTTCAAACTCTAAAGGAAATTCTCCCTAAAAAGAAAACTTTACCCTTTTTCCCAAGGAAAGAAATTGCAACAAGTTGCATGTGATTTATCTTATTTCTTTCTCACAGTTCCTGGTCAATCATTCATGGCTCGGGATAGTTCCGTTCCAAGGCAAGGACACCCAAAAAATCACTGAGATTCTTCTACGATCTGCAAGAAAAAGGATTTGTCTCTTTCACAATGTAAATAATTATGTAACATTGTTTTCTTGTTTGCCTACCACACAGAAAAATGTTCACACTTTTCAGATTGATCCATGATCAATAATGGCTGATTGTAAACACTTGACATTTTTTATGTTTGAACTTTAATTTATAATTTTGTATCACGACATTCGAGTAGATCACTAATATTTTAATATTTCACTATGAAAGTGGTGGTGTATTTTTGCTATGTTATTTGACTATTAATAAGGTGGTGTATTCTGAACTTGATTACTGCTGCAAATATGTATATTTCTGATTTTTATATGTTTTTGTATTATCAATGCAAAACTAACCTGCTAACCCCCAAAAAAAATACCCCCGACTGAAACCGGATTTCAACTCCATCCCTAACACAAAACCTAATTGGGTAACTTAGTAAAAAATAGATTTTTGTGAAGTATATTCATAACGTTGATTACATTGCATTGCACATCTTTCAAACTAAAAGCATTGCTTCACATTTCATAACTACAACTAGATGTTGATAGGATGACAAAAATTTCACTACAATATAGTTTTTACAAAGTCAACTCTAAGCAGCTATGCGCTATTTCACATTGCATAACTAATAACTAGCATAGTCAGCCAATTGCATTTGGTTTCATGTGTTCTATGAGACCACATTTCTTTGAGGCATTTTTCAAACAGCTTCAACGCCTTGTCTATACTACCACATTTTCATACATGTCTACTCCAAGCATTTTAGTCAAATAGTTCAAGTGTTGCATTGTTGCTATGTGGTTGAAAGTCTAAAACAAGTTCTTCTTTCAACAAGCTATGGATGCTTGGAAAAACTATCAAAAGCATAATAGTAGTATCATAGACAGAGTTTAGGGTCGTTCAAAGAAATGTATTCAATGGTGATGGAATGCCATGACAATCCACAACACTTGCTTGTCATGGCATTTGTCATGCCATTCCATCACCATGAGACCACATTTCTTTCGAGGCATTTTTTCAAAGAGTTCACTGCCTTGTCTATGCTAACACATTTTTCATACATGTCTATCAAAGCATTTTATCAAATAGTTCATTGCCTTGCTGCTATGGCTAAAAGCCTAAAATAGGTGCTTTTGAAACAAGCTATGGATGCTTAGAAAAAATCTATCATAGCATAATAGTAAGCAATAGCATAGACAAGGCAATGAACTGTTTGAAAAAAATGCCTCAAAGAAATTTGGTCTCATGGTGGTGGAATGCCATGACAAGAAAATTTTTGTGGATTGTCATGGCATTCCATCACCATGAGACCACATTTATTTGAGGCATTATTTTCAAACAGTTCATTCCCTTGTCTATGCTACTACATTTATCATACATGTTTACCAAAGCATTTTATCAAACAGTTCGCTTCCTTGTTGCCATGGCTAAAAGCCTAAACTAGGTGCTTCAAAAAAAGGTATGGATGCTTGTGGAAAAAATCTATCAAAGCATACTAATAAGCAATAGCATAGAAAAGGCAGCAAACTGTTTGAAAAAAAGCCTCAAAGAAATGTGGTCTCAATGGTGATGGAATGCCATGACAACCATAGCAATTTGTTTAATATGGCATTCGCCATGTCATTCCATCACCATGAGATTCACATTTCTTTGAGGCATTTTTTCAAAGAGTTCAACGCTTTGTCTATGCTAACAAATCCTTTTCATTACGTCTAACAAAGCATTTTATCAAATAGTCTATTTCCTGTTACTATGGCTAAAAAGCTCAAAACAGGTGCTTAACAAGCTAAGGATGCTTAGAGAAAATCTATCATAGCATAATAGTAAGCAATAGCATAGACAAGGGAATGAACTATTTGAAAAAAATGCCTCAAAGAAATGTGGTCTCATGGTGGTGAAATGCCATGACAAGCAAATTGATGTGGATTGTCATGGCATTCCATCACCATGAGACCACATTGAGGCATTTTTTCAAACAGTTTGTTGCCTTCTCTATGCTAGTACATTTATCATACATGTTTACCAAATCATTCTATCAAATAGTTTGCTTCCTTGTTGCTATGGCTAAAAGCCTAAAATAGGTGCTTCCAAAAAGGTGCATGGATGCTTTGTGGAAAAATTATCAAAGCATACTAATAAGCAATAGCATAAAAAAAGGCAGCAAACTGTTTGAAAAAAAGCCTCAAAGAAATGTGGTCTCAATGGTGATGGAATGCCATGACAATCCATAGCAATTTGCTTGTCATGGAATTCATCATGCCATTCCATCACCATGAAACCACATTTCTTTGAGGAATTTTTTCAAAGAGTTCACTGCCTTGTCTATGCTAACACATTTTTCATACATGTCTATCAAAGCATTTAGCCAAATAGTTCATTGCCTTGTTGCTATGGCTAAAAGCCTAAAATAGGTGCTTTTGAACAAGCTATGGATGCTTATAAAAAATCTATCATAGCATAATAGTAAGCAAAAGCATAGACAAGGGAATGAACTGTTTGAAAAAAATGCCTCAAAGAAATGTGGTCTCATGGTGGTGGAATGCCATGATGGTGCAGGAGCACCCAAGCTCCTTGAGGATCATTTGGAGATTCAGGAGATGGCAAGGGTCTTGAAGGCCTATAAAACTTTCCAAATCATCAATTATAGCATTTTGAAGCCTATAATGGCATTTGGCATGGATGAGTGTAACAGGAAGATCAAAAGTCCTAAGGGTCCTGATAAGGACCATAGAACCAAATTGACTTGTAAATGGAACAGTGATGTTCTAGGAGTTTAAATAGGTATATGATGTTTTAATAAGGTTAAATAAGGTTGAATGATGATATTTAATAGTTTTGGAAGCTTTAGAGTTAATGGGAGTTAATAAATTGCAATGCTGGAAATTTAAATTTTTGAAATCCAACTTTGGGCAAAAAAGTGAGTTTTAGGAGTTTTAATCACAATAATGTAATAAAATCAATTCTAATAAGTTGGGACAGTTGTAGGATGAGTCTATAAGCTTTGAGAAAGCATTTTTACGGAGGGTTGGCTGATATTGCAAGTGTTGTACAGACTGCTACAGAAAATCAATAAAAACTTCAATCTTTTTGCATTTTCTTGAGTTTTTTTGATGAATCTCTAATTCCTTTTGGTGTCGTGCTCATTTGGATGGTTTAAGAACTTGTATTTACATGAATTTAACCTTTTGAATGACCTGAATACTGTTGGGAATCAGTTTCTTGTGTTATATTGTTGACTGTCCTCAAAAAGTACAGATTTTTCACTAGTTTTGAGAGTCTTCATGAATAAATGACCCATTTCATGGGAGAGTGTAACTGAAAACTTATGAAATGGATCATATATAACTTGTATTATAAATATCTAACAATTTATTGGCAGGAAAGAGTGATTCTTGGGTGTACACCGAGTTTTAGCAAGGAAAAGGGCATGAAAATGGTGCCTAAAGTGTAGCAGCAGGAGATCTACCTTAATAAGGGGTATATTTCTGAGTTTAAGGTGTTTACATATGTTGATTTATTGTTGAAAAGTCCAATATAAGGTTCTGGAAGTGTTGGGAAAGCTATTTTTCAAGAGGCCCTAGTTTTGGAGCAATTTATTGAGGGTTTTGTGATTTAGGGTGTTGAGGGTGTCAAAGAAGACTAATACCTTGAAAATATTTGGTTTGGGAACATTTTAAAACACTTTTGAAAGTTTCATAGTCAGGGGATAAGTTTAGAGAGGGGTTTCTTTGAAAAAGTGGGCTAATTAGGTCTTAAATTTGAGGAAACAATAGATTTTGGTAGGTTTGATCCAAAACAAGTGCCATAAATGATTTTATATGTTGTGTATCATCATGAATCACATCTGAATCAGTCATTATTTTGAGGATTCCTTTGGGGAAGTTGATTGAAAAGTCAAAAAACCATCGCTAGAAGCCTAGTCAAGGTGCAAAAAGTGAGTTTTGTCTAAGACAGAGGTTTGGGGCTTTGAAACCATTCAAGACAAGTTTTTTTTTGAGTTCCTTGAGATCACCCAAGGGTTTAAATGGGTCCATTAGGAAAGCATCTAGGTTATAAGTGCACTATTGAGGCTTGTCTCCATCAGGGTGCCTGGAAGAGTGTTTGAGATTGCATCATTGTAATCCTTGAAACTTTGAGTTTTGACTAAAGTCCCATCCCCTCTACATCACATGACAAGCAAATTGTTGTGGATTTTCATGGCATTCCATCACCATGAGACCATATTTCTTTGAGGCATTTTTCAAACAGTTCATTGCCTTCTATGCTACTACATTTTATCATACATGTTTACCAAAGCATTCCCATCAAACAGCCGCCTCTCTTGTTGCTATGGCTAAAAGCCTAAAAAAATAAGTACAAGCCTAAAATGGCTATGATGCTTGGAAAAATCTATCAAAGCATACTAATAAGAAATAGCATAGCAGTAGCAACCCTTGGAAAAAAGCCTCAAAGAAATGTGGTCTCAATGGTGATGGAATGCCATGACAATCCACAACAATTTTTCTTGTCATGGCATTCGCCATGCCATTCCATCACCACAGACCACATTTCTTTGAGGCATTTTTCAAAGAGTTCATTGCCTAGTCTATGCTCTCATGAATATAATTTCTTGAAATTCAAGATGATCTTATAATGTCTACGTCATAAGTGGTCATGATAAGGTTAAATTCAAATGAATAACTTGAAATTGCCTCACCAAGCTTCAGACACACTTTTGTAACGGCTTAAAATCATAATTGAGGTTTTTTCAAGATCATCAAAATAAGGATGTTGCATTGCTTTTCTGCTTGAGATTCTCTTGGATGGCTCATAAATCTGCATTTTATGCAAGTGGACACCAATCAATGTTTGTCTGGTTACATACAAATACACAAAGTAAAATAAGATGATAGCATTGGCATCAACCAAATTGACATGGATACAAGTATAAATTAATAAGAACCGTTGTGCATATACTTACAAATTAATCCAATGAACCATCTGGGTCTTCTCTACTCTTTATTGTGTCAAGTATTGCCTCATGGGCAGACTCACGAACCTTCCACAAGGTCTTGTTCAAAGGTCTACCCCCATATTTTCTCAAACTAACATTGGATGCCATGACAAGGTTTGAGTAATGAAGAATCTTACGATGCGTGTCAAATTCCTCAAACAACCAATGTTTAACACTCTTATGTGGGTACCTTGTCAGCCACGTTCCAGTAACAACAACTAAGCCTATAGGGTATTCAATGTTTTCTCCATCTAATTAGCTTCCAATTTTTATTGCCCTCAACACAACGGTATTACAAGTAATAGTCTCCAGACTTTGTTGTCTTCATCTGCAATAACTGCATAAACATGCCTTGCATTTATATGTGTGGCATATCTCTTGAAATTAGTCAACATTATGAATACAGTACAAAGTAAGATAACAATATGGAATTTCAAATACTAAGAAAGTAGATATATTACATGGTTGAACTAGATCCGATACATGGTCATAGTCGACCAATGATTCCATCCGTGTTAGTTCCAATGCCATCGGAGGGCAATACATGTGAAGTGGACTAAGATAACTTGTCAACCATTTTTCAACCCACTCCCCTAACTCACAATCATTCCAGGCTTGCATTGTACATGAAGAAAAAAATCATGCCATCTTACGTGTATCGATACTCCATGAACCTGCATTTGAGCTAAGGAAAGAGTGCAACTCACTCGATCCTGTTAGTGTACAAAAATCCTCATATGGTACAATGTTAGTATCATCCATCAACCAAAAAAATCTATGAATTGAAGACGTACCTTCATTACCTGGACCCATCGAACCATTACACCACTCGGCGATTGATCTTGCATCTGTCAACTATGCTCTGTCTTTATACTTTAACTCTTCTCATGCTAATGCTCTTTTCACTCATGCTCCTGCACTGTCATGCTCTCCCTTTCCATGTCTGACCTCACAAAAGTTCCACATATGTTGAACACGTGTAGTGAGATGTATCCTGCACAACCAGTAGAACATGTGCACGCTCTTGAACCGTGGCCGCACAGTTATCTGACCATATTATATGCCAATCATATGATATGCCCCTCTGAGCCAAATGATTGTAGAACATCTGGAAGCAACCTTGCACAAACTCTAGAGAATGTGTGTGATCATCACTAATATAAAAGTGATACCCCCTCAATACCTTCCTCTTTCGCCCCTTCAGATTTCTCAGCCACGACATGTATGAATGCTAAGGCACAAATATCAAAACCCGTGGTGGAGTTGTAATATTGTGACGCACTTCACCGCGGGTCAGAGTGTAAAGCTCTGCAAAGTCAACCACCGATACTATGCTACCAAGTGGGAAAGGTGTCCGTGATAGCTTGAATTGTGTGTCCAGCCATCGGCTCTATGGGTATGCCTTTGCATACCTACATACACTAGATTCTCAAGAAACATGGACATGAACTGATACATTGGAATCTTATGAATAACCAACTCACACCTTTTTGCTTCAGACCCATCTTTTGTAGCATATTCCACTGTTTTATACTTCCCGAACTCTACTAGTTTTTGTCCTACCTCATATGTGCTTTCCATATGTTGACATACTAGCATTCGTTGCAAGCCACCACAACGCTTGCATGAACCATCCAAGCATGCTTTCCTATAGAATATTTGGCCATCCTCTATTTCACATAAAATTTTTGATAAGAACTCTCTTGAAGATTTTGGTGGGGGCTTCTATGCCACAATCCTGCAAAACATCGTTAGTGTGCAAATCTAAACATATAGAACGATAAACATCAAAATGGTTAGAGAATTCAATATGTAGCCTACAACAACAAGTAGTGTGTGTGTGACTTCATTCTTGACATAAAAAGGTTTAATCATTTCAAAAAATATATTTGAGAAATACTAATTTGAGGATAAGAATTTTGAAATTTCAAGAAAATTGGGTTTGAGTCGTGATCCAAAAAATGCTTTGGATGTGGCTCACGGTTTCACCTCACCGACATCTCTTACAACATCCCTTTGATTCAAGATGGCCTTGTATTATTCTTTCCAATAATCTTCAATTAGTGTTCCTCACGCTTCAACAACTTTTTATCTTTGTGTGGTAGCTCCGAATGCCCATTTTTCATTTGAATCGGTTCCCTCAATTCTTTGCCACCTTTGAACGGATTTTGATAAATTTTTTCTACTAATTCCCATTTGTTCACTTGTCTTTTTAATGAGGCAAGATCTCTTTGTTTGATAGCTTACCAAAGTTGACATAATGACACGTCGGGTGACATTACTATCCTTTGAGCGTGAGGTCTTACCCACACTGTCATAAGCATCCATTAGATTCTTCACAATAGTGTTTTCACTTGATGCATTCGATGTTCTCAACCCAAGAGTCTTCATGATTTTTATGTACTTTAAACCCTGCATCATTTGAACAAATAGTTGACATCTTGCACTCTCATTTAGCCTTTCAAAGAACATTAGCCAAATCTTATCAGCATATCTTCTACAAGTGCGTTCTAGAATCTTACCTTCCATGTGATACAAAATGTCCTTATCAATATTAATCAAAAACTTTGGCTTTCTATACAAAATTCTAGGTGTTGTTCTCATAGGTACATACATCTCAACATTAGCAATTTCATCAATATTTAATTGAGGTGGGCTAGATTGCGTACCTTTGATCGAGGGTCGAATAGAAGACATACCTTGAGGTTCACGTGAGGATGATGGAATACCTTGTTCCTCAACTCCGAGTGATGATGTACTCTCAACTTCAGATGTGGTGGATGGTGTCCAACCATACTCACTTGTGGTAGATGGTGTCCCTCCATATTCGCTTGTGCTTAATGGTGTCCCTTCGTATTCACTCTTGCAATAGAGGGCGTGTCTCCAACTACTTATATCTGCATCTCCCTAGCACGCACTATTCGCCCTCATTCATGCCCTTTAGGCTGCCAATTCTTTTCTTGATGGTTGAGGTTCCTTCAACTGTTTGTTTCTTTCATCAATCGCCTCACTTTTCACCATATTCTCATCCTGCTTTTTCTCTTTATCTCGATGGCTTGAGCCGGACACTATTAGTTTTTCCTTCATCAGCTTCATTTCTTCTTCGCATGACTTAATAATTTTACCTATGCAAAAGTGCTGTTAAGCCGACAATTAATTGAAAGCTTTAAGCATAAATCAAAGGAAAGCTTTGAAGCATACACAAAGAAAGTCAATGAAAGCTAGTTTGTGTAACTGTTTGACAAAATAACTCAATGATAGCTTTGGAAGCATACACAAAGAAATTCAATAGTTAAATTTAACAAAAATGCCTCAAAGAGATGTGGTTTAAAAATGTAATAGGAAAGTGTATCAAATTGTGTGATTTAAAATGTCCATTGACAACGTGAAGGTTGTAACATGACAACCGGTGCAGACACCTAGGTCATGAAATTCCTTCAAAAGGATAATTTGTTCAATTTGTAATGTCAAGTAAATATGATGAGTGAAGGTCATTAAATGATGAATTTCAATGTATTTGCACCATGAAATAGGTCACTAGGTGATATTATTGAAAAGTTGCTTTTTATAACAAAATTTGTCAATTATTGTAAAAATGTAAAATTGCACAAAAGCAGGAAGGTGAAGAGTTTTTTTTGTGGAAGGGAAAGGATGGGTTGATGAAGATGAAGAGGCATTTATTTCAACTGATTTAGACACCTTTA
Organism: Sequoia sempervirens; assembly: GCA_007258455.2. NCBI lineage: Eukaryota > Viridiplantae > Streptophyta > Pinopsida > Cupressales > Cupressaceae > Sequoia > Sequoia sempervirens. Next base: position 489 of record VDFB02150315.1, on the reverse strand, counting down.
AAAAGAATTGTAAGCTTGAGAAAGGCAGATCTTGTATCCCAAAAATCCATAAAAATTAATAAAAAAACCTCTGCTCAGTTATTTTGGAAAGCTTTTCTATTCTTGTTTTCATGTTGCATAGTGATTCAAGCATTCTAAGATTTGATTCTTGTCAGGGAAAGAGACTTCTTTCATTCTTGAAAGTTGTAGGAATTGTAATACAAATAATCAATCTAATTTGAACTTAGTTTCCTAAGTCTCGGTCTGTGGTTTCCTTAGAATTGTTTTGAGAGTCTAAAATGTGATTCTTAGCCATTCCACCGATGTAGGGCTAGTAGGTTGGTGGAATGGATCATATTTAGTGTCTTTTCAATGTGAAGATGTGTGTGGCAGGGGTAAGTAGAAATAAGAAGTTAGGATACTGTTGCATGAACAAAATTCTGAATTTTCTCATTCAAAAAAATTGGTGTTTTCAAGTAGGGTTTGAGGAAACAACATGTAGAGGAGCTT
>VDFB02150314.1:0-43546 GCA_007258455.2 Sequoia sempervirens | reverse complement strand
TCCCCTTTGTAGAAGGGTTTGAAACGTATTTTACTAGCTCAGGGGTTTTAGAAACTATCTCAAAGCTATTGGACTTATTTTTTTGATTGGTAACAGTTGTCAATTTCTCCTCTGGTTTGGCGGAAACACTTTTCACTTGATAGGGCTTATCAACATCTTGTGGTAGTGAGGGAGTATGGGGGACTACCATAGGGAAATCCTTAATCTTGTGGTCAGTCGACTGATATTTATAACAAATATTTGGTAGATTAAAATAAGTGACCTTCTAGGTATGCCAAAAATAACCAATTTGAATATCGATGGACTCTTTCAAATCTTGTGAAATGTCCACTTCAACATAGACTCACTTTTGAGGGCGAGCTTAAAAGAAGCTATCTGGTTCGACACAAATAACCCTCCCTAGAGAAGAAGCAGTATGCTACAAGAAATGCACAAAGGGAAATGACAAACTAGGAAACTTAATATAGATTGGGACTCACAACTTGGTGTCATCTAAGATAGCAAAGTCCCAAGTCCATGGCTGGAAAACTAGCAAAGAGGATCGAACATACCAAGGACCATGGTTTAGGATTGCCTAATAATGACTGACCTCCACAAAGTGAAAAAGAAAAAATCCCTTAGTCAAATTTTGGACCATATCAAGGTGGACCCCATGAGGGACCTAAGCCTTCTGAACCCACTCTTTAAGCACATTTTCAGGGGGAGTCCTCCCAACAAAATAACCAACAAGAGTATGTTGTTGTAACCATTGACATGCAGAATCAAAATTCAGCATGGGTAAAACCACATCATTTGGGGAGTTAAAAGACTTACCTCATGGAACACTTTTGGAATAAATTTCTAGGGACGCTTGTTTGGAGAGAAATCCATTGAGTAGAGTTGTTGAACCGCCAACACCAACAAGAACTGCTGGGTTAGAGCTAGTTGAAGGCATAATAAAAATAAGAAAATCATAGTAAATGTGATTGTACACATATTAAATGAGAAAATATTGTGCCTAAGGTGAAGTATGACGTTAGAGGGGCCAAGAATGACCATAAACACAAGAAACCCTAGCAGAGCTTATTCACCTTCATGGTAAATCTTTTCGTTGGAATTATTTTAATATTTACACTAGTTATAAAGTAATGTTTTAATATTACTTTAGTGTTAAATATTATAAAGTGAAAAGGTTTTTTCCCCATGTTGGATGCCAAGGGGAAAGGGGGACTTAAATTTATTTAAAAAAACATTTTTTTTAAAACCAACGAAAAATAAAAAAGCAACTAAAAAGCTATAAAAGGAGGTGTGGGGCTCTCATTTGGATTATTCAAGTTTGCACACATAACAAGATGTTGCTAGAGTGAATAGAGAAGTTCTTCCAAGGATTTATCAAGGATGAAAACCCTCATCAAATCATTGATTTCATATTTAAGAGATGGTCCTTAGCTAGTTGGAGTGATTTCACACAAGAATCACCTCGGGTTTCAAATTTTTCATAGTTTGGGGTTTCAAGAAATGAAGATATTCAAAGTATTTTGAGGTGTAGATTTTTGGGTGATCATTTGCTAATATTTTTTGAGTTTTGTTGAGTATTTGTGATATCTATAGATTGATATTCATTGGCCATATAGTTTGAGGTTTGGAATGATGCCCTAGTTGGGTTGTACCACTCATATCTTCTTGGGATGGTTGTTAACAAGGTCTAAAATCATGTGAAGCTTTTCATGTGGTGATTCTCATAACAAGGCAAGTCATTAAGAATATTTTCTACTCCTTTAGACCTGCAATTTATGAACAACAAAACTATAATCATCCTTTCATGCCTTTTCAAGCTTGTAACACTCATTTAATCTCATTCTGAAGGTTGTTACAATGTGCCATTTGCACATTGCAGACCTATTTCAAAGTTCCATTCATCATTACAAGGGATTGGGTTGTTCTGGTTAGTGTTGGGTACAATTGGAAGGTGTAAATCAAATGGGTAGCTAATCATTTCCTTGTAGTTTAGGTGTTTGAATGTTGTTGGGTAAGTTTAATAGTATTTGGTAATCCTTGGACGTGTTCTAGATGTGATTGGAGGGTGTTTTAAGGCCTCTCCAATGTTATTAGACTTGCACCCTCTAAGCAGTAGTCTTGCTACCACTTGTACAGTCATACTAGACCTATAAGTTGACAATTGAAGACTATTTGGTTAAGTTGTGTGTGTGTGTGTGAAGTTGTTGGACAACTTTGGAAGGTATTATAAGTAGCTTGGGAGGTTTTTCTTCCAGGTTTTCCATTGTTGATTCTTTGCAAAAAGATATATTAGATCTGCAACCTGTAGCTTATGTCATGATTCCTTGAATTACTATGATCATCCCAACTCCTAAAATCAAGGTACTCCTCTAATATATTGTAACAAATTATCTAATTGAATAAAATTTTAAAACAAGGTGATATTTTGTGTACTAATTTATGTTGAGCACACTTATTGGCAAAAAAAATAAAATAAAAAATATGCCATTACAATGCTATTAGAGCTAGTGATCTTGCCAACCTCTTGGTTAAGCTAACATTTGGTGAGTTCTTCAATTGCATGATAGAGTTTCAATGGCTTCATTTTAGTACCACTTTTTGACAGGTTCTAGAACAAAGTTGAAAAGATGCCTATAGTTGACAAGTTGATATGTGAGTTGATGCAAGAATTGTCTAATCTGATGAAGGACCTAGACATTAAAAGGGGATATTTAAAGATAGTTACAAACCCAAACATATTAAATGAAGTGTGAAAGAAGATGAGAAAAAGACTCCACATCAAAGAACTCAATTTGATCCTAAAATTGCAACAAATGAAGAAACTAACACAAAGGAAGAGTCAGGAAAGAAGATGCTAGAACCAAAAATAAATGATGATGAAACTAAAATTTCAAAAGAAACTATAGAGGAAGGGTACTTGATTCCTTCTAATGAAGATAATATAGAGCCTCCTTATGAAGGAGAGTTAGACCATGGGGATGATTGGATTAAACAAAATGCTAAAAATAACTTTCAAGTTTTTGATAATCCACTTTTTGAGATGGAAGTAGAGATACCTTATGATAACCCACTTTATGAGGTGGAGTTCCAGGATGTGCATGAGAAAGATGCCTCACTTGATTTGAATGATGGCTTGGAGCATGTTGAAATTTTCAAATAAAAAACTATTCATAATATTTTTGATCATTTTGATGATGTTAATGTAGTATATGAGTAGAGTGTTTCAATTCATAAAACATAAAGGTTTGATTTATAGAAAAAAATTGTTGAAGGTTATGCACTTGAATAAAATGTTTGGTTTTAGCTTGCTGCAATTCTCAAATCAACAATTGAAGGCAAGCAATTTGATTGTCTTTTAGGTCATAACCCAATGCATGAAGGTAATCATGAGAGCAAAGGATTGATGCTTTGTACTTTGTCATTACAAAGTTGTTTTCATCAAAGGAAGCATCATAAGAAATGTGAAGGAATCCATGCATGTCTACACATAAGAGTATGGGATATGGGAGCTCCATTAAGATATTAGGTATCAAGAATAAAGGGTTTCCTCCATACAAGAATCATAGTTTGAAAGTTATGACAATAAATGATCTCTTATCTTGCCATGGCATTGAGTTCACTTTGGGTTAGCCTTGCATGACACATGGTGTTGAATCTTGTATAAATGAAATAACTAGAAAAAAAGCTCCAATGAAGCCTTATAGCAACATGATCATGAAGGAATTTTTCCAATTGATTGTGGAGAATTTTTAGGGTTTGGATCATTTCAACAATCCATTGTTTGTTAAGAGGGTAACTGTGCTTGAGATTTTTGCAAAGTTTAAGTTTGGTTACATTATGCTAGATATTGCTTGTGAGGAAATGATGTTTGTCATGTTTCAAAACTTTCAGGTTGTCATTAATGATGTTCATACCAAGAATATTATAACCTACACACACTCCGTCATGTCATTAATTTTGTATGAAGATGATGATATCTCTAACATATTGTTGGTTGTTTGGAGACTCATGAGACATAACTTTAGATTTAGTTTAGTTTTCATCATTTCAATTAGCCATCACATAATTTGAGTTACTTACAAATAGGGGGATTGGCAAGAATTTTTAGTCAAGAAATGGACTATTTATTGGTTGGATTTTAGTGATGAAAAATTTCCAATATTTCAAGGAGTGTTTTCAATCATTTCATTGCTCACACCTCCTATGCATTTAAGAATAATTCATTATTGTAGTAGTTGTCCCAATTCCATGTTGTTGATTTTGATTAAATCAACTCAAATAAGTAATGATCACTTTTCAAATAGTGATTGATGAGTTATATGAGGATGTCATTGGTAGGATTCACCACCTTGTTGATATACAAGATTTCATAGCGAAGCGAGAGATGGTATTTGTGGAACCAAGCTACATGCAAGATATGACATTCCATGATAGTCCTACCATTCGTTGCATCATGAAGACATCTCTACTTGTTATCTCAATGGTCGGGCACAATGTATGTAGAGAATTTGATATCATGAATCTAGAAAAATAGTTAAGTTTACATTAGATTATCTTATTAAAAAGATGATTATAATAACCATGAGATTACCTTTTGGGAAGATACTTCATTATAATAATGTGTGATTTGTATTGGTCACTCTATTGAGGAGGATGTTGAATGATGAATTCATGGTTTCCACTTTCCAATTTTTTGCTCTTCATTCAGTACTAGCAGATGAACAATTATTTCCTTCACATGTGGCAAAGTTTCAGCAATATGCAATGAATTGTGGGAGAGTTTTCATTCATGTTTTAGTTGTTTCTATCTTCCACATTGGTGATTAATGGTTGTTGCAATCATGTCATGTTGCTAATCTTAATATTTTTAGTTTTTGTATTGATGATTGTTGTTGATTGAATTCATGAGGATTTTGATTTTGCACATTGTCCCAAAAAAATGAAAATAGGAGTTTGGATCAGCAAGAGGATTGGTCTGATTTTGGAGTTGAGGATAATTTTCAGTTTGTTGATAATCCTTTGTTTGAGGTGACTTATGACAGTCTACTTTTTGAGCTAGATGATGGAACTATTTCTAATTCTAGTGATGACAATGAAGTTGATCATAGGATTTGGGATCCAGGTGCAGTTCCTAGCTGTGAGGTGTTGTCTCAGGATTGGGGTTGTGAGGAAAAATTTAGTAATATTATTACTATCCACTTTCCAATCACTTTACATTAGACTATAATTCATGACACATAGTTGTGTTGGATGGCTTCTTCAGACTAGCAGTTGAGTACTTTATGGTTGAGGCTGGTTAGTAGAGGTGATTTGATCATGGGAATTGGCTCTAAAACCACTTCCATACTCATATCTCCTACGTCTTCAGTGATATTTTAGATTGATTACCGCTGCCCTTACATTTACCCATTGGTTATGATGACATATTTTCATGAGAAAATGGATTCCAAGCTTTGGCAGGCTTTAGGGCAGCTGGTTGTGAGGGTTTTTTCAGACATAGTTCATTTACTTATTGCTTCCACTGTGGTGAGTAACATTCAATGCAGATACTTCATGGATATGGTATTCATATCTTCAAATGATTCTTTATTTTTTACAGTGGGTTGGGTGTGTTGGTGTGTTCATAATTATTCTTTTGACACTTGGAGATTAAGTGTCGATGACATGATTTCAGTTGGAAACAATAAAGAAATTCCCTAGTTGGATAATTACATAGTTGTTTTTACTAACATCTTCTTTAACGGTCATGTGATAGTTATTGGGTTGCTTCATTTTTGGGAAGTCATCATGTGATATGCTAAGATTTATATTTTATGGTTGAGCAGATTTTATTTTCCGTTGCCCAGGATCGAGTCTGGCAAGGAGATTGTAGCTTTGGACTTCACTAAGATGCCTTGGAAGGATATGTCTCTTGGTATGGATTTCATTCCTTTTAACTATTTTAGTATGGGTTTTGATGATGATTACTTTTTTGGGTTCCAAGAGAGGAGAATGCTTTTTTGGTACGACTGTCAAATAGTTATGATTAGAGTGGCACAACATCAGCATGGTGGTTCCTTTTTGAGACTAACTTTGAACCCTAGGATTACATTATTTTGTAGTTCAACAGCTGTTGGGGATGAGAGATGCAGTGTTGACTTTTTCATTTTTACTCTTATGGTGCCACAGATTTGTGATTATGGAGAGCAATTTTCTAAGGAATTGAAAGGGTTCATGCAGTGTTGTGTTGCTCTTCTTACAAGGGAATTTTAGGAGGTCACTTGTGTAGATACCCAATAGTGCAGTACTCCAAGAAGATGGAGCTATAGACCTAAACTTATTTGGGATTTTGCAATCACATTGAGTTTCATTCAAGATCGACCAATTTATGAGTTGGCATTGCTTGGGGATAAGCAATTTTGGGGAGGGTGGACTTTCATTTCTCCTTCTCAATCCTAGTCAGTTGTTGCATCAGTTAGCCTATTCTAGAGTTTCCATAGACTAAGTGGAGGTGGTTAGGGGACTCCAAAGTTCTTGGAGAGCTCTTTGGTGGCTTTTCTTAATGTGTAGGGGTGTGTTGGTGTTCTATTGGCCCTCTAGACGGTGGTGATGTTCTTTGTTGTATTTTTGGCCATCTGGGTTGTTCTCCACATTTCTTGGAGAATAGGGCTATTTTTAGTGTCTATTTTTGCATCAAATCATCTTCCCTCGTCATCAGTAGCTTCCTAGTGCAAGAAGTTTCCATTTCAGATGTCTCGTCAGTGCTTTTTGTAAGATGGTTGGAATTATTTTAATATTTACACTAAAGTATAAAGTAATTTTTTAATATTACTCTAGTGCTAAATATTATAAAGTGAAAAGGTTGTTTCCCCACGTTGGATTCCAAGGGGAAAAGGGGACTCAAAGTTATATAAAAAACATTTTTTTTGAAAAAAAACACAAAAAAGTGCTTTTTTTGAAAAGCAATGAAAAAAGCAAGACACTTTTTCAAAAAAGCAACGAAAAAGTTATAAAGGAGGTGTGGGGCTCTCATTTGGATTATTCAATTTTGCACACATAACAAGATGTTGCTAGAGTGAACAAAAAATTTCTTCCAAGGATTGATCGAGGATGAAAACCTCCTCAAATCACTAGTTTCAAATTTAAGAGATGGTCCCTATTTGGTTGGAGTGATTTCACATAGGAATCACCTTGGGTTTCAAAGTTTTCACAATTGGGGTTTCAAGAAATGAAGATATTAAAAGTATTTTGAGGTGTACATTTTTGGGCGATTATTTGTTAATATTTTCTATGTTTTGATGAGTATTTGTGATATCTATAGATTAATATTTGTTGGTCGTACAATTTGAGGTTTGGGATGATGCCCTAGCTAGGTTGTACCACTCATATCTTCTTGGGAAGGTTGTTAAGAATGCCTAAAATCATTTGAATTTGTTCATGTGGTGAATCTCATAACATGAAAACTCTATTAAGAATATTTCCCTCCTTTAGACTTGTAATTTATGAACAACAAATTTGTAATCATCCTTTCATGCTTTTCTAGACTTGTAACACTCATTTAATATCATTCTTAATTTTGTTATAGTGTGCCATTTTGGCATTGCAAACCTATTCCAGAGTTACCTTCATCATTAAAAGGGATTGGGTTGTTTTGGTTGGTGCTAGGTACAACTAGAAGGTGTAAATCAAACAAGTAGTTGATCATTTCCTTCCATTTCAGGTGTTTGAATGTTGTTGGGTAAGTTTAATACTATCTAGTAATCCTTGGAGGTGTTCTAGATTATTGGAGGGTTTTTGAAGGCCTTTCCATTGTTGTTTGACCTGTACCCTTTGAGCAATAGCCCTACTACCACTTGCATAGTCATACCAAACCTACAAGTTGACATTTTCTTACTATTGAAGATTGTTTGGTTAAGTTGAGTGTGTGTGAAGTTGTTGGAAATAATTGGAAGGTATTCTAAGTAGCTTGGGAGGTTGTTCTTTAAGGTTTTCCATTGTTGATTGTTTGCAACAAGATATTTTAGATTTGCAACTACTTTATCAATCATTCTCATACCTATCACATTTCAACTTGTATCTTATGCCATGATTTCTTGACTTACTATGATCATCCCAGCTCCTAAAATCGAGGTACTCCTCTAATATATTATAAAAAATGTCTGATTGAATAGAATTTTTAAAAAAGGGTGATATTTTGTGTAATTGTTTATGTTGATCACACTTATTGGCAAAAAAATTTAAAATAAAAAATAAGGAGTGTCATTACATATAGGTGCTCTAAGGAGCATGATATGTTCATTGGAGCATATGATCTTCCCTTGATTAGATGTTAGATCATGATTTCATGATGTTTTCCTGATTTATGATTGGAACTTTAACATTGATCTTAGGAGCTTCATGAGAGTGTTGTGTTGTATTTGGAGCTTAGCCTAGATTGAGTAGTTATTGGTTCTAATGGGTACTAGGAGACTTAGGTGAGGTTGGGAGTTCTCTTGGGATTAGAGACATGTGTTGAGATAGTTACACTTTAGAGGTTGAAATTGGAAGCCCGGTGACCCTACACCTAGGTTGGATGTGAGTTCAACATGGACCTAAAGAGGAGATTTGAACTATGTGACTTTTTCTCCAAGAGAAGAGAAAACTATGAAATAACCGTTTAAAATTAAAAGGGAGATAGAAAATTAAAGTATATTATGATCTTTTGGTTAAAAGAGAGATTAATAAATAATATGTATAAAAACTCTTTTAAAAGGGGGAGAAATAATTATTTATTAAATAATTAACTCTTTGTGAAAGGGTGTGATGGTTTGAAAAAACCCCTTAAAAGGATATATAAGGAATTCATGTGAGACTTGGAAGGGAGGGAGAACATTAAAAGAAGAAGAAAGTGGTTTGGTAAGCTATGGGCATTGGAGAAGGGGGCATAGAGTGTGTCCAACTCAGGGTACATAGTACACTTAGGACAAACTTGGGCAAGGCTTGGTGTGAACTTGTGTTGAGCATTGCTCTGGTGAACCAACACTTGTGTAGAGAAAAATAATCCATTGTTGAATGAACAAGACAACCGAGGGGGGGTGAATCAATTGTATCTTATCAAAAAATCAAAACCCTCATTAACATTTAGATCCACAAGAATTCATTAAACCCTTAATTTGTTATGATGAATTAACATGAAAAGTAAATAACAAAAACTGGAACAACTTTAACACCATGCACAAAAGAGCACCAGATTTACATGGTAAACCTAAGGAGGGAAAAACCACAGTGAGGATTAGATCACAATATAAGTAATTGCAAAACTAGTTACAAGGGCTCACTACCAGAATATGACACACTATCTAGAAAGTCTCACAGCCAGAGTAGAAAAAGAAGATAGAGAAGAAATGTTACACATAGAACATGATCTCAATGCAAAAAAGATTTCACTGCAATAGCTCCAACACTTTCATAGTCTGTTTGAATGATTGCAGACACCTTCTCATTGCATCCAGTAATCTAACACTTGAAATCTCACACTGCTCTAATGAATTTCATATTACTCACATCATACACTTTACATTTTCATCTATCTTTACCTCCAAAAATTCAACTCATACTTATACTATCCTTGACCTTGAAACCCTTTCCAAGGTTGAAAATGCACCTCAAACATGCAAATTCAAATTAGGTTAGTGCCAAAACACTTTCATGGTGGATAGAAGTGAATGTAGACCACATCAAAACTTAATTGGGACCCAAATAAACAACACCACTTAACCACATGCTACCACAAATAATATTTATCCTTTGCATGTAGTGTAAACACTAGGTTGGTCGTTACTCATGCAAACACCATTAAACTTTGAAGTACACACTTCCTCAAACCAAAACATGACTTGTGAACCACACACCAGGCTTGAACATGATCTAGACTATTCCTCAATCATCCTAAAATCAAACAAACTCCTTCGCAACAACTTCCACTTGAAGAATGTATAAACCCAATACACTCAGACTACTCTTCCATACATTATTACTTGAAAACTTATCTTTCAATGCACCAAATATTAAATCCTCTTGACCGAGGTAAACTACCAACACCATCAACACACTTGTAGAATTGCAAGACCTGAAGCATAACTGTGGAGAAATGCAAAGCAACAATATTTCTCCCAAACACCTCTACAATGCACAGTCACACACTGGTGAACATAACTTCTATTGTTCAACAAACCAACATACCATCTCTTGAATATAACATCTTTGAACACCTCTCACCAACATATCTAAATCACATAGGCATATCTTCAACCTAGAAGAAATGTGGAGCAAAACCATAACATCTCTTTGTAACCCAAAACAACATTGCAACACACTATTTCCTCTTTTATCAATTTTTCTCAGAAGCACTTCGAAACCAAGCACTAGAGATGCATCTACAACATCTTCATCACTACTAAATCCATAGATAGAAGCTTATCAAAGCAACACTAGAGGTTAACACTAGTAGCTTAACTGATGACAACATAATGCAACTAATCAAAACATAAACAACACCAATTGTTCATCTTCAACATCAACCTTCCTCAACACATATAGTTGACACTAATGACAACACAATCTTGTTGACATGAATGACAACACCAATCTGCATATACTTGCAACATCCATTGTGTTATAAAAGGAATTGTTTTCCTCCTAAATTTTTCCATAGTGAGAGCCAATACCATTGATATCTTCTTGAGGTAAGAATTACCTTTCCGACCTATGATTCAGATAAGTACTAAGCTCAATTCCAAGATATTTTTAATTATAAATGAGATGGAGTTGGTTTAATTAAATTCTTTAATGCTGTTATTTCTTCTCTTTTAATCATATTTATATTGTTGAATGCCAATTTATGTATTGTTGATGATGTTTTAATGTGCTTAAGTGTTAAACTAGATAACATTGATTAATTAATATTTTTTTTGTGTATTTATATCTAATTTATAGAAATAATTTAGAATATTTAAACTTAATTAATAACATTAATAAATACATTGCCAAATATATATTAAAATTATCCAATTTTATACTCGGAGAAAAGTAGCATTACAAGATTGTTCTTGGAGTGAGTCATGATGGCTTGGTTATCTTGGAGGAGGATTCTCATTCCTTACTCTTGGTCTACTTGACATATTATCATCTGATAGTTATTTTCCCATTTTTATCTTTAGATTCATGAAATATTTTTTTTCTTTGATTTCTCATGGACATGAACCTTGAGCTACGGTTATTTAGTTCTAGAGGATTTATTTGAGGAGTGTCTGGTATGTTTATCTCCTTGTGTATATGAGTTCATTTAAGATATCATTCATTGATGAGGATTTTAGGAGATGTAATTGAACTTATTCCCTTGGTTTGGTAATGGATTATTTTGGTCGATCTTCTTTTCATTTGAGATGCATGCATCTTGGTTATGGTTAGATGTGGATAATGCTATTCTCTTTGGTTTTTTATGAAGGAGACCATGCTATCATAGCTAGAGCATTTAGAGGTGTGTGTAGGAGGACATGCTACATGTGTTATGATTCATAGGTTCTCTCTTTTGTCTTGTTCTTCTTCTTGGATGTTTGTATTCACATGATATTGGATTTGAGGTTTGTGTGGAGCTATGGTGGTCACTATATTTGTGGTCATGTGTTAACTCTCTCTGTGGTTTTTCCCATATTGGGTTTTCCATGTAAATTTGGTGTTCTCTTGTGTATGTGTGTTATTTGCTTCATCTTTCTTTGTTGTTGATTTGGTTAGTAGTAGAATTGTTATATCTTTCATTGCTAAGGATTGTTGAAGTTGTTGAAGATTCAAACTGCTATATCCTTCTTTGTTATTGTTTTGTTTGAAGATTTTGATCTAATAAAGAAGGTTCTATTGTGCTGAAAAATTTAAGTTTCAGAAGGGATTAAGTTTTTGATAAGACTAATTCACCCCCCTCTCAATCTTCGAGTGTGTTCAAAAAATGCTCAAAGATAAATGTACCTATGCTTGATAAATGACAATGATAATGCTTGATAATGCTTGAATGTTTGATAAATCTTGATCATAAAATTTCTAGAGAGATCTTGACAATAAAAGTGTTAGGGGGTTTGAATGAAATGAAAACTTCTTATTTATATGTTTCACGTAACATTTGATCAATGGTGGAGATCTTGATTTGCAAGATCAATAGATAGGAAAATTCAAGATAAGGTAAGATCCAATTTTTGAATTTTGAAGGAGGGAATTAAAATTTAATTAATTAAAATGATAGTTTGGAGAAGAAAATGATAGTTTGGAGACAAAAATATTTAAAAGAGAAGTGTTAATTATAGAGGAAAAGATTTAATTTAAAAAATATATTTTAATTTACTTAAAAGTTGGAAAATTATTTAATTATAGAGGAACAAAGATAATTTGAATTTGAATTTGAATTAATGTTGGAGAGAAAATGATAAGAGATGAATTAATTAAATAACTAAAATTATTTAATTAATATAGATATGATAAAAATATTAAAACAATTAAAAAATTAAAAAAATTATTTAAGTATTATGGATAAAGAGAGGAAAATGTTATTTTAAATAAATAATTAAAAAATCTTTAATTAATATAGATAGAAGAAATGAAAAGGAAACTGATGAAATGAGAAGATGAAAATGCATTAGCCATTTTTAGGTGTCTACATTATTCACATGATATTGGAGTTGAGGTTTGTGTGGATCTATGGTGGTCACTATGTTTGTGGTCATGTGTTGTTTTTTTTAATAAAAGGGGTAAAAAATTTATTGAATATCAGAAAGCACGATTACAAAGGAAGCAAAGGATCGAGGTCCCAAGGGAAAACAGGCACACCGAACCAAACTAAGATAAAATAGCTGACACCATCATTTGTCACCATTCCCATCCCTATCTTCAGCAAGAATATTTGCTAAATCAAGATGGAGCTCCTGAGGAACCAACTCCCACTCCTCAATTCTCCATCCCTCAACATGCTCAGAAGCCCATTTCACCAAACAATCAGCTGCCCTATTCCACTCCCGTGGAATATGGACAAAAGTCACAGTTTCCATCAAAGAACTAACCCGAAGAATTTGTTGCACAACCCTAGCCAATTGCCAGTTGACATCTGCCACTTTTTGTTCTATAAGAAAATTGATCAAAACCTGGGAATCAGATTCACAAACAATCCTTCTCCATCCCAAAGCATGAGCTCTCTCAAGAGCCTCAAGAATAGCCAACCCTTCCACAAGGTTGATGGTCTGGGTACCTTCAAAGAACGAAAAGAGGAAGATCACCGAGCCCAAAGAGTCCCTACCAATCCCCCCAATACCAGCCGGTCCCGGATTGCCCCTTGAAGATCCATCAGTATTGATCTTCAAAACACCGTCAGGAGGAAGTTTCCATTTGCCATCCCTCTCATTTTTTTGCTTCTCTCGCCGTCCTTTCCGAGCCCTTGCCAAAGCCAAAGACGACCCCTGAATCCCCAATCTCTCCACCAACTCTGTATCCCTTTTCTCCAAAGGGAATTCCACTTCACACCTAGCTTCCACAGTTTCCTGAGCCATGCCCAATAATCTCTGCCAAATCTGTTGCACTAGCCTCCGCTCTCCACAAAAAATCCTTCGACTGCGTTCCAACCAAATCTGCCACAATAAGAAGATAGGCCCCACAAACCACACATCCTGCAAAAAGGAGGCCACAGAAGGGGGCCGACCCATCCCCTGCCAAAACTCAATCAAGGAGGAAGCATGAACACAAGGAACTGTCCAAACACCCCACCAAAAATGCCAAATCTGGAGGGCAAAAGAGCAACGAAAAAATAGGTGAGTAGAGTCCTCCTCATTAGCCTCACACATAACACAAACAGAAGGACCATGGAAACCTCTCTTCCGAATGTTGTCCCAAGTCAAACACTTATTCCAGGCCAACATCCAAACAAAACAATTACACTTTGGCCAAGAAAGCTTGTTCCAGACCTTCTTCCACCACTGGAAATCAGGCCCAGCCATCCTATGAGACAATAACACACTATAACCAGAGGCTACAGTATAGGTCCCCTTAGGATTGGGGGACCAGGCAAGCACGTCATCATCTCGGAGAGATCTACATCTTCGACTAGAGAGGATACTATGCAACACGACACAATCCTCCTGCAAACCAACATCTGGCCACTCATCTGGGGACTTCCACTTGGCCATCTCCAGCTGACCACAGGAAGAAAAGGACTTAAAATACTCACCTGCAACCAACCAACCTCAAGAAACCTCTGGAAAAGATTCAACAAGTTGGGAAATTGAGAGGTGATGGGAGGAAAACCATCCCAAGAATCAAACCAGAATTGGACCTCTGTCCCCTTCTTGCAGATTCAAAATAATCCTTCCTTAATAAGCCCAGCCCCTTTTTTGAGGGTGCCCCATATCACAGAGCCCTTCCCCCGAAGGGGGTACCTAGAAATATTGGGTTGAGAGATCCCCGGGAGATACTTCTGAGAAAGAACCCTGGCCCAACCCTTATCCTGCTCATTACACCACCGCCAATACAGTTTAGCAGCCAAAGCCTCCCCAGTCAAAGCTGATTGACTCAAGCCTAGTCCACCATAATGTTTTGGACTACAAACAACCTCCCATCTAACCAGACTCCATTTGGAGGACTCCAGGCAACCAACCCATAAAAATTGTCTTGCCACACAATCAAGGTCCTTAAGAAAGCCCATAGGGGCAACCTGAAGCATGCATCTATAAATAGGCAGAGCCTATACCACAGACTTAATTAATTGGACGCGACCAGCAAAGGATAACCATCGATGAGTCCAATGATTAACTTTTGCTCGAAATTTATCCAAAATGATCTGCCAGGACTCCCTAGGCAGTCTACTCACCGAGATGGGAATACCAAGGTAAGTCACTGGGAGAGTCCTGATCTAAAATCTCAAAGTTTGGGCAATCCTCTGCTGAATGAGGCCCAGAGTGTTGAAGAAGAAGATGGAAGACTTGCCCTCATTAATCTGTTGACCAGAGGCAACCAGGTAAACATCCAGCACTCTTCAAAAATTAGAGGCCTCTCACATTGTAGCCATCCCCATCAAAGCAGTATCATCCACAAATTGTAGGTGAGTTTGTGGAGGTAAGGTGCCACCCCACCTCCAACCTTGAATGAGACCGAACTCCGCATTCCATTTAATCCATCTCCCCAAACCTTCAGCCAAAAGAATAAACAAGTAAGGGGAAAGAGGATCACCTTGACGCAGCCCCCTAGAAGCACCAAATAACTCAAAGTGACTCCCATTGATAAGCACAGAGAAAGAGACTGAAGTAACACAACTCAAAACCCATTGAATCCAATTTTCAGCAAAGCCAAAAGCACCAAGAACCCGTCGAAGGAAGGACCACCTAACTCTGTCATATGCCTTAGCCATGTCTAGTTTGATAAACATCATTTTTTCTTTAGAGCTAGCCATAGAATGGATGACCTCAGTAGCAATAACAATCCCATCCAAAATTTGCCTACCAGTTACAAAACCACTTTGTTCTTCGAAGATTAGCTTCTCAAGCCCCTTTTTCAACTTGTCGGCAATAAGTTTAGAAATAATTTTATAAATTACATTACATAAAGAAATGGGCCAAAAATGGCTTAACCTATCAGCCCCCTCACTCTTGGGAATAAGAGCTAGAAAGGTAGCATTTAGGGCCCTTAGCATCTGCCTATTTTGTTGAGATTCTTGAACCACTGCCAGGAGGTCAAATTTGATGATATCCCAAAATTCTTGAAAAAACTCAATTGGGAAGCCATCAGGACCAGGCGCCTTCCCTTTCTTCATATTGAAAACAATCCCTTCAAGCTCTTCAAGTGAAATATCACTCATGAGTTGTCAATTCAAATCTCCAGACACGAGAGAGGGGATACAAGAAAGAATCTGTGCTTCCTCAGGAGACCCCCCTTGCGAGTCCTCCCTAAAAAGAGATTCAAAGTACTGCACTGCCTCCCTTGAGATTTCTGGGAAGGAGAAAAGATGGTCTCCCCTGTCATTCACCAGACTAGAGATAGAATTGCCATGTCGCCTGGCTTTCACAGAATTAAAAAAGAAAGCTATATTTTTATCTCCTTCCTGAAGCCACTCAATGCGAGCCTTCTGTTTCCAATACATTTCCTCTCATAGTTCCCATTCTTCAAGAGTTTTCACAGCCCGAGCCTTGTCCTGAAGCAACTCAGCCATCACCCCATCCTCCCTTAACCTCCTCATGATACCATCCAAGTCTTCTTGAGCTCTCGCCTTTGCATGGAGGACATTCCCAAAGTATTGATGATTCCACCATTTGAACTCAAATTTAACATATTGAAGAAGTTTAGCAAATGCATACATTGCAATACCATAGGCTGGTCTACCTTTCTTCCACCAGTCAGTCACAAAGGCATTCAAAGAAGGGTCTCTCAACCACATAAGTTGGAACCTAAAAGAGGGTGAACGAGGCACACGAGTTGACTCAGTAGCAAGCTTAATAGGCCAATGGTCAGATCCTCTCCAATCCAAGATCTCAGAGCAAGATGACCACATCCCTCCAACCCAGTAACAGGAAACCAGAAATCGATCTAATCTTTCTGCAATGCAAAAATCACCAACCCGACGATTGTTCCAAGTGAACTGACCATTGCTGGGTTTGATGTCAACAAGATTCAAGGTATTGATATTGTCACGAAGCAGCAGAGCAGAGGGCTCCAACCTTCCAGTACCACCATGCTTCTCAGCCAACTCACAAATAGCATTGAAATCTCCACCCAAAATCCATGGGTGAAAAGGCAACATGCTACGGATAAGCCTGATATGGGACCACAGACCTTGTTTACCCAGAAAATTTGAAGGAGCATATATATTAGAAAAAAGAATGACTTCCCCTGTCACAAAACTAGTAGCAATCATGGACATAGAGGATTTAGAAGAAATCCACCAAAGAGGTCGGATTCTTCGAGGATTCCATAAACATGCCAAACCCCCAGAAGCTCCATGAGCTCCAATGCACTGACACTCCCCGCTCCTCCACAACTTAGGTGCCACGCCTTGCATATTCTCAACCGATAACTTAGTCTCTTGCAAAAATAAGACATCAGGACCTTGCCTTCTAACTAAACCCTGAACCGCTTTTTGTCTAGGGCCGCTGTTCAAGCCCCGAACATTCCATGACAGAACAATCATTTCAAAGGACTTGAAAAAAGAGAATCCAGAGTCTTTACTGACCCTGACTCCACCAAATTCTCGCCTGCCAGTTTAATCTTTTCCACATCCTTTTTTCTGCCTGGTTTAGCAAATTTCTTTGCCCCACCCTTCTTAATATCCTTTTGCAAAATGCCCAATTTGAGAGGAGGCTTAATCTTCTTAGGCAGGTTTGAACCAGTGGTCTGCTGAGGAAGAGGAGAATCCTCACCGACTAATGTAACAACAGCTGAGGATTCTGGCGCTTCTGACACCACCAGCTGTTGACCAGCTTCTATGTGCAAACAATCAACCCTTTGTGAATCCAATGAAAAATCAAGAACAAAATCCTCCTGAACTGAGCCCACAAGCCCCTGATCTAAGTTGATCAAACCTGGGTTTACCTCCTGTTGGCTGAGCTCATCCAAAACCTCGAATCTGTTAAAGGTACCTTCATCCTGCCTTTCTTTAAAAGTCCTCTATTGACCCCTATTCTGATTTCGAGCCTTGACCGGAGCAAAACCATCAGGCGCACCTACCTCATTAGGAGAACTACTCTTCCCCTTATCTGTTTCAGGAAGATTGCTAGCAGGTTGTGAAGGCTACGGCTGCACAGGCTTATATCTTGGACATCTCTGCTGCAAATGGCCATATTCTCGACAGAGCCGACAACGAAAAGGAAGAGTTTCATAGTCTAATTGTTGCACCCAAGAATAAGTGCCCGCACACATATCTATTGCATCGGGCAAAGGCCTACTTAGATCAATCTCAACACAAATGCGTGCAAAAGTCATTACCTTTTTACCCAAAGTTTGTGATGAAGTCCCAATTGGTTTTCCCAGCACCGAAGCCAAAAGGTGCAGCACATCCTCTCGACAACACTCCACCAGGAACCTTGGTAGACGAACCCAGACCAGGACACGATTTGGAAGCTCCTCGGTGGGGTTAAATCCTACATGCCATGGCTTGATAAACAACCCTACCTTATTATGAAAATAAGGGCCTCCCTCAAATACCCTATTACGATCAACAATGCAATTAAAAGTAACCATGAAATAATTGTTCGCCAACAACATTAGCTCCATTTCCCCCTCTGGCTCCCATGTCCTTCGGGCCCAAACCTCCAAAAATTGCAAGGAAACCCTCGTCCCCAAAAACTTACAATATAAGGAGTGATTTGAATAATACTCAACATCTTCAACAATCATTTCAGACGGAACAGCCAGTTTTGGCCTCTCCTTACACCTCTCGAGACAACCGTTAATCTTCGTGATCCGTGAACCATTAGATAACCCCAAATCAACGATCCCAGTATTATGAGCAAATAGATTGTTATCAAAGGTCTTCATCCCTTGACTTGAAAAATTTGAGCCTATTGCTGCCCGAAAGTCCAGGTGAGGGCTCCTCACTGACGTCTCACCCTTTGAGCAGGCCATCATGCCCAAGACAAAAAAACACAAACCCCAAAAAAGGGTGGGGATATCCTCCCCACACCCTTACGCTTAGCTCCGCCCAACACCAAAACCCACACTTTCAATCCTCCCCACCCGCGCAACAGAGAGAAGAAACAAAAACAATAGGAAGAGAGCGCACTAAGTCAGCTCTGCCCTCAAAACGCCTCCACCCCACCGATATGTCAACTCCACCACCAGATCGACCTCACCAACCAACATGCAAACACAGAAAAGTAACATGCAAGGGCTTTGCGCAAGCATCAAGCCATGAGCAGAGAGTCTAAGTGCAGACCAAACAAGGAAGAAACTATGCGCAGAAGAAGACACCCACGTCCAAACCCTACCACAACATAGAACACCCCACCCGCTTGCAAGGGAACTCCATAAACGCAGAGAAAAAATAGAGCTAGGGCGTCGAAACCCTAGCTCCCCCAGACGCCTCCCAGCCGCTCGCCATCCTTTCAATCATTATCTCTTGTGGTCATGTGTTGTTCATGTTGGTGTAAATAGGTGTTTTACAGGTTTGTTTGGTCCTATTTACATGTTAATTCCACTAAGGTTTTAAGAAGGAATCTTTCTCATTAAGCATTAGTTGTCACCTGTCTTATCTAGTTGGATTTTATTTAATGCTCGTGCCTTAGTTCGTTTAATGTTGGCTCATGTCATTTAATATGACATAGTCATTTAGTGTTGGCATAGTATCACACCTTGCCTATATAAGCAAGGCTTCATATGTACATTGTAGCAACAATCAACAATCTAGTTGCCATATTTATTTTGGTAATCTTGCATCCATAATCATAGCATGGTATTTCTACCATCTTTCTTGTGAAAGTTATTTTGTCTTGTAGGTGATCCTGGGTTGTTAAGGAGTTCACCATAAACTCCTACATGGTATCAGAGCTTTAGTGTTGTAGAATTTTTCCCATATCTTCGGGACATATCTTGGAATGAAATATTTATTAGGTGAATTGGGGTCTTGAGAACCTTTGCATTAAATGTAGGGTGTCAGAGAATGCCAAGTTTGACTTTCATTTCGTCAAATTTTGTTACATTTTGACTAATCTACAAGGGTTTGAATGAGGGTTTTAGTTGCTAGACTTGGGGGGGAGCTAATTTTTTGGAGCATTTTGGGTGAAAATCAACCTCGCCATTGCACTCAAGAGGCCCAAGAACTTAAGGATTGATTGTGAAATTGTTGAAATTTGAGATTTTTTGTCAAGGTGTGACTTGGCAATTTTTTTGAGCCATACTAGCCATACAAATCCATACTTGGCCATACCGACCATACCATACATCTTCAACAATGCCATTTTCTTCCAATCGCTACACAATTGAAATATTCCCTGGCATTCGACATATTCTACATACCCTTTGCGTACCTCCCATACTCTATTGGTGTAATATTTTTGTAGGTCAAATATGTCAAATCATATGAAGTTTGTTAGTGGTACGAAATTGATTATATATCGTAGGTTTTAAACTTTAAAATTTTTTATTTTATTTAAAAAGCTAACAATTGCCAACATTAAGTTGTAGGGGCTTTAAGCCCCACAGGTTCTGCCCTGCAGAGTGGGTTATGCCCTGGGTAGCATGACCTATGACCTATCGCCCCCCAAACATCCTACCCTCCAGTACCAACATTGCTATTGGGTGTTAGGGTATTTTATTTTTTCAAAATTCATAATAAGCGGTCGTATTATGCGACTAGGAGCCTACTTTTAGCCCCAAAGGGTTTATTTTGAGCTACGTAGGCCTAATAGGCCTTTTTTTAAAATTGTCATAACTTGCAATCTAGGAGGTGAAATTTTTCAAATGAGATATCATCAAAAAGCTAGATTTTCCTATTTTATAGTGGTGTAGGTTATTTTTCATAATTTTGTTATTTTATGATATTTATTACTAGTTAAAGTCAGATCTTTATTTTTGGCTCCTAAGCTCAACTTTTCTCATGATCTTTGATTTTCATGATTCTTACAGTGTTGGAAAGGTATTAAGGAGGTCTATCATACCACCCATGCAATTGTTTTTGTATCTTTCCTTGGTATATTATTATTTTAGATTTGCCTCAATGGATATCTTAGAGATTACTTGGATATTTTGATATTTGGGAGGGTGCAATTTTGATCTTTGCACTCTATTTCAGTACTAGAATGATTTTCTATCTCATGTTGCTTCATTTAAATTTGAAATGGTTGTGCCATATCACAAGTGTTTCAATATTCCTTGGCATCGGATCTACTATTGCTTTATCATGATTCCAACCTGATTCCTCGAGTGACTCTAATATGGTTTATAGCATCAAAATTATCTTTCATTTTCTTGCCTAATTAAGGATTCAATTGTTACTCCACTAGTGTGCTTCCAATGTTTATTTACATAAAAAATTTATTTCATTGAGAGGGAGCTAAATGCTCTCTTCTTCATCCCCCTTATGGGGGGCCATTTTTCTCAAATGAGGTTTTGTCCTCTCATTTTTCATAGAGAGCATTATTTTATCTTATCTCTCTTTTGGGGAGGAGTTTTATCCCACTAGGTTTTTGTCTTTTCTCCATTTGTGAGAGTCTGCATTTGCATATGTACATGAGTACCTAACATGGCCTCATAGCCGAGACCCATGTTTGTGTCATTTACATAAGTACTCCTTAAGTTGTATTTAAGGGGGATGTTGGTGTAAATAGGTGTTTTACCTATTTAGGTCCTATTTATATGTTAAGTCCACTTAGGTCCTAGGAAGGAATCTTTCTAGTTAAGCATTAGTTGTTACTTATATCTTATCTAGTTGGATTTTATTTAATGCTTATGTCCTAGGTCATTTAATGTTGGCTCATTCCATACAATTATGACACATTCATTTAATTCTAGCACATCATTACACATTGCCTATATAATCAAGGCTTCATATGTACATTGTAACAACAATCAACAATCTGGTTGTCATATTCATTCTGACAATCTTGCATCCATAATCATAGCTGCATGATATTTAGAACTGCCATCTCTCTTGTGGAAGTTATTTTGTCTTGTTGGTGGTCCTGAGGTGTTGAGGAGTTCACCATAAACTCCTACAATTCATTGCTTTTTGATGACAACATGGAGGTTCCTTGATCTATTTCTTTTGTTGAGTGTGGAGAACTTGGGAGAGTTATGGAAACTAGTGGTGAGATTTGTTTATAGATTTTGCACATCTTTGTGGATGTTCCCTGGACTACATGATATTGGTTACACCTTTTATGTGATGCTATTGTTGGATCTTTGGATGCCTTGATCATTTTGTGATTTAACATTACCCATGTAGTGGGAGTTCTTGGATGTATATGTTCTTCATTGACAAGTTTGATACACGGAGCTTGTGATTGCATTTCATGGGTTGGATATATTGATAGTATGAGGTTTACTTATTATTCAATGTGTATACCTTGGTTTTGAGGCATGGTTAGTTGGATGTGTTAGAAACTTGTGGTTGTTATTTCAATTATGGTGATTATTTCTTGACAATTATTGATGCATATTTGTTACCATTATATTTAGTCTTTGTGTTTGGATATTAGTTTGAGGCTGGACTTATGCTTCTATGTGATAGTTAGTGTAACATCTCTTTGGATGAGGAATTATCTTTTGTGCATTGACATTATGGAGGATGAGAGGATTCATGATTGAGATGGTGGTCACCTTGATTCTTGTTGCAAGTATCTTGATGGAGCACATTGAGTACTTTGATTCCTTAATGGTACATGCTGACTATAAGAATTGTTTCCTTGTTGATGTTTGAGTTCACTTTTTTACCCCTTATGCAATATATACAACAAGTGATAGAATGTTAGAAAAAAGTGTGATGTTCACCTTGAATGATGTTACAATGTAGTTTAATATTATTTGTGGTGCATCTAGGAGGTCTAGGGATGTGTGCATCACATGGGTTAGACATTTTTGGGGCCACTTTATGTGTTTTATGTAACATTGGAATAAATGTTTAATGTAGGTTTGCACATTGGAAAATATTGTGCCAAAAATTAATGTAGGGGGAAATGGCTTTGTAAGCTCATGATACTAGTCATATGGTTTATGAAATACCGTTTAGTGTTTTATGCAAGCTTATGTCTATAAAAGAAAACACGTGTGTAGTTGTCTAAAGTTGGTCATTTTTGGGGTTGGCTTGTGAGAGCATCTCTCGTGGGTTGTATATGTGAGGTTTTAAAGCATGACATGGGATGTGTGGTTATATGCTTGTTCACATGGAGTGCATGTAGATAACTTATGTGTCAGGAGTATTCATGGAGACTCTAAAGGTGTATTGAAATAATTTTATTGCCAAATAATACATGAGTGGTGAACTATTTTGTAGGTTGGATTTTTCCCTCTTGAGAGTTTTCCAAAGGTATATCTTGTGTCATCTTTGATGGTACATTGTCTATTCTTTTGCATGTGGATTATGAATACTTGTTTGCATGATTTTCTCTATTTTGGTTATGTAGAAATTGTCATGGATGGTTGCAAATTTTCTTTCACATCCCCCCATGATTTCAAAGTGTACACAAGGCCTTGCTTAAATAGGCAAGGCGAGAGATAGGATTAGACAAGATCATGACAAGTGTCTTAATCTTATGACATGATACAACTAACATAACAAAAATTAAATGATCTAGGACACTAGAAGTAAATGATATAAGATAAGATAAGATCTAATGGAAACTAAGATTATAGAAATATTCCTAGGACTTAAGTAAACTTAACATGTGAATAAGACCGACTAGGTGAACTAGTTAGGTAAAACACCTTGTTCACACCAATAATGAATTCATATGCTAAAATAACATATTCCTTCCACCTATCATAAGCACATCATAATCCACTCACCAACTCAAGAATTTTATTTTGGATTCATTCCATTCAAAGGTGTCTTATGATGTGTTATAACACATGTCATAAGTTGGTCAACATGTGTAACTCCCTTTTACAATGCTTTTCTATGTCTGATATATTTTTATGTTTTCAATATAGGAGGCCCAACTTTTGAAGGCCATAAGTTTTGATCCAAGACATTGTTGGAGCTCCCCCCTTCGCCCCCCTTTTAAATTGTGGATCTCAAAAATATTTACGCAACATAAGTCCCTAGAAGCAATGCTAAACAACCCCAACAAATATTTTTCCAAAAAAATGAAGTCTATAGCCTAATACTTGAGCTTTTATGTTTCATGGTTCAAAAACCGTTCTTCATTTATTAACATTAAGAGCAAGGTTGATACACCTTTTCTCATAGTCCCCACTATACTCATTACCACCACCAAATTTTCCTTTAGATACACATCAAGTGAGCTTGTTTTGCAGGTATAAAGGTCCAATTCTACTAATAATAGAATCACATCACCTTAATAGGATTACAACGTGATTGAGCCAAAAATGTTCAACTTCTCAAATTGTAGTCATCTCAACTCTCTAATTTAAAATCCAATTCCAATTCTTAATTTGCAAATATCTATCATAATGTCACATTAGTCCATATCCACCTTTCATTGATTTCAAAGTATACAACCTAATCCACTTCATTTATATTTTTAACACATTTAACTTTTATCTTACTTAATTTACCTCAATAATTGATCATTTTAAACTTTTAATATATCTAAAATTACTAATTACATTTAACTTATTGTCCCTCTATATATATATACAGGGTAATTGGAGGGTGAGTGCTCCACAGAGTTCTTTCTCATTAGAAGTCCTTCTCATTAGAAGTCCATCAAAATCACAGTATGAGAAGAGAGACCTTCCTTCGCCACTGTGTCTCTACAAATGAATATAAGTGGGGTACCGGGAGGATGCGAGGTCCTTGCCATTGACAAGGAAGACGTAAGAATTGAGGTGGTTGGCACTGTAAATAGGATGAATGGAAGACATGAGAATTGAGGCGATTCTCCACTGAGAAATTGGATGAATGTGGATATCATGGACAATACGAGGTGCTTGGCATGGAAAATCTGGATGCGTGTTTTTCGGGGCGGGACCCACCAAATCTCGACGGGGATTCTTTAGGACGAAACAGTTATGGCTTAAGCGACCTGTTCGTTCATCCTTACAAAATCACACTGCAGCTGCAAAGCTCCATCTACATCTCACAACGTCCACACGCATGCGCACAGTCGCTGTCTTCGTACACACCCCTCTTTCTTCAATTAATATTAATCCTCGCCTTGTTCCAAAATCTCTCTACTGCTTCCCCGCATTTCCTCAAACTCAAAAAAACATTTGCTTAATTTGGGGTCTCAGCGGCTAAAGAGTCAAGGGTTCCAGGTCTCTTCTCCTCCTACTTCTGCACATTGCACCAGTGCTTTTGCTTCTAACAATTCCAGTGAAGCTCACAAAATGTCGGCTTACTTGGATGGTGATGAAAGAGTTCGACGGATTGCTGCGGCTATCCGTGTGGTGCCGAATTTTCCGAAGCCTGGTAAATCATATTTCTCCCATCTTCAAACTCTTCTTCTTTAAGTAGGTTTACCTCTGAAATTTCAGAACTGGCAAATACTTTGCCTATGGCAATCGGTTTGCAAATAATTTTTAAATTTACAAAAAATTTCAATGTTTTTATAATTTTGAAAATAATTTCTATAAAATTTAACTTCAATCACTAAATTAATAATAAATATTTGTTTCTGTCAACCATTTTATTTTTGTTTGAAATGAAAGTCTATAACACAATATGCGATAACATCAATTATTTAAAATAAATAAATTATTTCAACATTTTTATTTCAAACTCTTTTAAACAAATTTGATACAATATTTTATAATAAATTTGTTTAAAAGAGTTAGAAATAAAAATGTTGATTATATAAACAATATTATTGCAAGTTTTAAATTTTTTTAATAAAATTATACAAATAATATTGTTATTCTATCATTTTTAGATATTTTTATTCTTATTATACAAAGTTCAGTAAGTTCCATTGCAAATAAGAAGGCAGTTACAAGCCACTCCATGGCGCATTCCCTGGTATATCTTGGAGCGCTTTACCACTGAGTTATGGGCGACCTTCATTGTTTGAAATGTAGAGCTTGTCATATAGAAGATGTATCTTGAAATATATCGGTAAACCTTGTTATATATAGGACATGCAACTTATAAATATTTTTGTGCAGCCTGAGATGTATAACCTAAATATTTCTGTGCGCCTTGCCATATCAGACCCCTCTTTAACCTTTCCGTTTACACATTCATTTATAAGATGTGTAACTAAGATATTTTTTTTTGCATCTTGTCATATGTAAGATCTGCAATTTAAATATTTTGTGTAACTTGCCTTATGGTCTTCAGCCTCTCCATTCACACACCGTTAAGGTATTTCATTTCAGGTAAATCTTACCTAAAATTTTAGCCTGTTGTATGTGGATTAACTGGTTACATGGCCTACGCCGGGAAATGAAGGGCTTCAGCTAGACTCACTGCCGACTAGGCTGTAGGTTTACATTAGAATAATTACCATATAAAAAATATAATGAACGAGAAAGTTTTTTGAAAAAACTGTGTAGATTTTAAATCAATGTTCGGGATAACATTCTTTAATTTAACTCAGTTCCTTTACTTAATTACTTTAAATGATATATTATGAAGTGTGATCCAAAATTGATACAAAATCTACTACATATTTTTTTTCCAAAAATCTTCTATCCAGTTCGTGAAAGCTAGCATGTGTAATATGAATGGAGTAGAATAGGAACGATTTTTTCTTGCTGCATACCAACTATGATGATGATGACGACGACTTTTTGAACAATGACTGGACCCAACCCCGGAGGACCTCGCTCCTCTGCAATCCGAGTCATATTATTGTTTTTTACAGTATCACATGGTTTAATATATTTGTGTACCGTGTCAATTGAATGATGTAGAAGATGAACGACGATAACTTTTGATGTACTCCAGCTAAAATTGGTTTGTAAGGCTTATCAAATTGCATGTATTTAGACAGAAGTTTGTTTCTACAATGTTAAAATTTATTCCATCAATGTTTGTTTGCCATCATTTGGGAATAATAAATAATTTTTTCATTTAATTAATTAATTAATTTATTTTTCTGTATATTTTGGATTCCCGATTAAAAAAAATTATTTATCTTTAAGTAGTCAGTTTATCCTGATTTTTTTTTTTCAGAATCTTCTAAATAAGCGACCACAATTTTGATATGTTATCTTTGGCCTAAAAAGACATTAAAAGTCATCTTATATTATTCGAAATGGTTGTTTATAAGCTTCTGACCAAGAAATTTCATAGAAAGTTCTGGTGTTCTGATGTTCAGGAATTATGTTTCAAGACATAACAACCCTGCTTCTGGATCAGAGGGCATTTCAGGACAGCATTGATATATTTGTTGAAAGATACAAGGATAAGAATATCACAGTGGTTGCAGGTAAATTCTACATTTGGTACTTTGCTTCATCAAAAGTTTGTTTTATAATTTAGGAAGATCATGCTATAAAAATGTACATTCCTCTTTGGAAATTCATCCCTTGTTTGTCCTCAGGATGGGTCCCACAGATTGATATAAAATGTTGAGAACAAATAAAGATGTTGCCATGTTTTCTTGATTGCTTAATGGAATGGATGCGTTTTGTTGTTTATTATATGTTTGGAAGCATTTAAAGAGCAAAAATACTTGATTGATATCTCTATTGTTTCTAATTATTATATTATTGTGTCATATAGGCATATATAGTATGTTGAATGCCACGTTGGCTTCCTAAATTTTAGTTTTCAAATTTCTTTGAAGCATTGGAGGAGAATTTCGTTTATCCACAGTTGTTTTAATTTTTATGCTTGAAGACAGAACATAAACGCAATATTGTATAACATAAGCAATGGCTTCTGCTAAAATTCTCTTTATTCAAGAGAGGACATAGGAGCTAAAACGATGCTGTGGGCAAACGATGAAATGTGATGAAAATGATGAACCTCAATCAATATAGAAAATGGAAATATTCTTAGAATAGGAATTCCAACCTCTAGGAGGGTTAACTGGCTTCTCTATACAGTATACAGGGAAAGGAGTGAAATACGTTGCCCGAGTTTAGGTGTAAATTACAACTGTTTGATCAGTATGGTTGAATTTGTGGTTCTGGTTTGTTATAATCATTTGCTAGGTGAGTACAGGATAAAGGCTATACATATGCAATTCCACAGAACTATGTGTATGCTTGTGTAATATGTTTGTAGAGGTTGAGAGAAAAAAGTGTCCTACATAGTGTACGTGCAGGGCCTGCAGGCCTTACCCTGCCAAAAAGAGGGAGAGATTCATTTTACATACTCTGCAATCGATGCTTGTTCCCTCACCACTTCATCATGGCATGCATGCTTATAGGGAAGGTTTAATCCAATTCTTATTCCATTGTTATGGATCACCTTTCTTGCATCAGTGCAAACTTGCAAATTCAGAGATTTCTATTTATCTGATTATAGTCAAACAGTAAGATGGCAAAGGTTCGTAAGCTGTCCTATTAAACCCATTGGGTGAGGACTGAGAAATGGCCATCACCCTGTTAGTTTTATGATCAGATTTAATGCACAGAAAATTAATTTAAAATCAGACACAAGACACAGCAGATACCCTGGGAAAACCCTCCTCTTGAGGGAGAAAAACCCAGCAACAATTATATCTCTTATATATATGAGCAATGGCAACAAGTTACATTACAATGAGGCCACACACAAGGCCAAAGATCAGCACCAACAAAGGCTGTAACACAAACTAATAGTCTGATCTTCAATCTGCACTTGAATAAACTCTCAATCTGCTCCCATATTAATTTGCACTATTCTTCTTGAAGAGCTTGCACTTAATGGAGAAGGAGATCGAACTTGCTTGATACATAAATGAGAGAAAGTGACCTTCTATATATACATGTTGCTTAGAGGGGTCGCACCTTTTCAAGGACAAGGTCGGCCACCATAAAAATAATTACAAATAATAAATAATAATTACAAAGCAGGTCGGCCATCTTAGAGATATGTTGCCATTAAATAATCACAAATAAATAAGGAAGTATGAAGCCCGAAGCTGCAATAACATCAATACACCCAAACTACATGCCAAGATTTAAGCAGTGTCATTTGACTTTCAAAACTAGGACTCGATTCCTATTCCTAATTACATGTACTAAGTTATGGGTTCAACTGATATGGTCCTGTTGTGACCTATTTCACACATTGACCCATTGCAAATGGGGACCCTCGGTGGTTTGCTTTTAGGGTTTAGCTTTGAGTTGCAATTTCATAAGCTTTGTTGCTCCAAGAGTTTCAAGTCAGAGTCTGGAGTCATCACTCGAGCCAAGTAGAGAATTCAAGCTTGAAACTGTGCTTAAACATCATAGAAGTGCTCAGAAGACCCGAAAGATGAGGATTGCCTGTGCTTTCACTCAATTTTGACACTTCCTACTTTTTAGGGATTTTGCTTTTTTGCTTTTTTCTTTTTTCATTTTTGGCACTTTTGGACCAATCTGGAATTTACTATTTTTAGAAAGTTGCTTTTTTTTGCTTTTTCTATTTTTAGTAAGTTTCTATTTTTAGAAAGTGCTAGGAGTCAAAAAGCATGTAAAAATCAGAAAAATCTAAAAAAGTCATGAGAAAAGCAAGCAAAAATCAATCAAAAGCATGCAAAAATCTGAAAAATCAAGTGAAAATCAGACCTCCAGAAGAAAAAGCAATGAAAAATCAACCAAAAAGCAAGAGATTCATGGTGACCAGCATGAAATCCATGGTGAAAAATTGCCTAAGTTTGGTGAGGTGCGCCCAAGAAAGTGGAATAAAGTCTTCCAAGTCTGCCCAGCAATGGAAAGGCATGGAGAAAGTCCGCCCAACACTTGAATAGGAGATGGAAAAACATTTTCCAAGTCTGCCATCAAGTGGAGAGAAACTTGAGAAGTCCGCCCAAGCCAAAATGGAGTAAGGAAAGCCTTAAGGAAAGTCCGCCATGAAGCATTTGGCATAAAATTTGCCAAGTCCGCCATAGAGATGAGGAAATAGGAGATGGAAAAACATTTGAGAAGTCCGACTTGCATTATGGAAAGAACTCACCAAAATCCGCCCTCACCTTGAATGGGAAATGGCAAGCTCAATAGGAAGTCCGCCAACACTTGGAAAGAGAAATGACAAGCTTATTGGAAAGTCCACCCTACCTTGGAGATAGATGGCAAGGCATGAAGAAAGTCCGCCCTTGAAGTCTAATAGAGAATATCTAAGGCATGAAGTGCCTAAGGCAACTTGTCAAGAAATTCACTAAGTCCACCTTGCATATGGAAGAAATCTTGGAAGTCCGCCATGAAGAGAATATGGCAAGAAAATTACAAAGTCTGAACTTGGAAGGGAAAAGATATAAAATCCATGGAATTAAATGAAATTCGCCAAAATAAACACAAAAAATACATGGATAAATGAAAATATTAAAGGTTAAAAAATAAAAAAATTCATATGTTAAACCTTTAATTATTTTCCAACACTTAGCAAAATTTGAGCTCCAAAAGATAAATTTGAAGATTTTGGATAAAGATGAAGATGGCGACTAAAGAAAATTAGAGACTTGCCTTGATAAACGAGGAGAAAACGAGTCTAAGTTCGATGAACTTAAGAAAAACCATGAAACTGCTAAAATGGATTGAGCTTCTTAACTTTATAAGGTGTTTTCAAGTCATTTTCAACTCACAAGTTCGATTGAAGAAGTTAAGCTCTCTCCAAATTGAGAGATAGAAATTTCAAGAGATAGAATTTTTTTCGAGAGATAGAAATTCTGAGAGAGAGAGATAGAATATTGGAGGTTAAGTGGTTTTTAGAGTTGAAGATCGAAATTTTTAGAGGAATAGCTTGCTTTTTTGGCAACAGAGACAAAATTTTTGAAGTTCAAAGCTGAATTGCCATCCAAAGAGTATAATTCTAGAGTTTGATGGAATTCTTCATTTTTACTTCTGTCTTTATTTATCCTCACCAAAAATTTACTAAGTGTTTTTACTTTCGGCTTGATTTTTCGCAACCTTCAACAAGTTGAAAGTTAGAATTTTCAGGGAGAAAATTTAAAGAAAATCATAATTAAAAGTTTTAAAATTAATACATTTTCTTTTCTCGTAGGTTGATAACCACCCTTGGAGAATCTTCGAAGAAAGTATAGATGAAGTTTGTGAGCAAAGGAGTTCAACAAGAATCAAAGATTAACTCCAAATGGAAGAACATCACGGATACGAACCTCAGACACGTTGACCTTGAGGAATTCAAGAAGAGAATGTATGGACTAAATGGACTCCTGCCAACAACAATTGGCCGTTGGATGATGCAGAATGGAATTGTTCAAGTAGTTGGATTTCTTCCGGTAGTTGAATGTGCTGAGTTGATGGTCGAGTGCGCTAGACATTACAATCCACAAGAAAGACAGATCATTGCTCCTGATGGAAGGATTTTGGCACATCTCGGAGAGCCGGCTATCCAAGAAGCATTGGACATTCCTAATTACAACAGGACTTCATATAAAACCAAAGAAGAGGCAAGGGGAATTTCTGAAGATCGGATAGATCAGTGTGCAATCGTCATCAAGAAAACATGGTTGGAAAAGCCAAGGGCTTCTGCAAAGAAAATGCCTAAGAAATTGCGCCGGACAGACTTCAAAGAAGACTACGGTGATATAATCTTGCTTTTGAACAGGATAATGGGCAGTCCTCAAGGCACACCATTCAAAACATGGATGTTTTTTTTCATCGACGAGATCACCTTAGGAGTCAGAATGGTCAACTGGTCGAGGATGATCAGTGACAACATCCATGAGCAATTGACGAACTTGGAGAGGACTAAATTGTTCTATATGAGTTCCTATGTTATCTATCTATTAGCAAGAGCCTATAGATATTCCAGATTAATATGCAAAGGCGTTGTAGGCAACAGAGAAAACGAATTCAAAGTATATGATTGCTACCCCCAATTGCAGTTATCTGCCAAATCTCACTTCAGAAGAGCGCATGATGCATTCCTGATGTACATCACGAGGATATTGCAAGGAGGAATGCATCAAAGGCTGACTCATGAAGCTAAGAGCCTTATTAGCAAGTACGGATCCTGGTATATCCAGTTTTCGAGATTCACTTACATCAGAATTTAGGGATTCACTGGAAACCCTTTCAGGCTCCTGATTTATCCCACCAATCAGATGATCTTGCTCGAAGTTCTTAGACAGTTTGAAACTTATCAAAACTTCCAGAGAGTAAAGAGCAAAGCAGCCATCACTTTTCCATTCTTTATTGGAAATATGGAAGAATCTTGCCCATTGGTTTAGGCAGCTGAAGGTGCTCGGCTAGAGATGCAATGGTATCCATTCACATCCTATCGGTCCAGAGCTAATTTCGACCCTCACCATCACATCGAGGCCGTGAATGGAGTAAAGTACAAACACAAGGTAGATTTGGAAGACTACTGGGCTAATGCTGCAGATGAATTTGATGTTAGAAAAAGATTATGGTCCAGACTGCCGGTCAGCTTGATCAAGACAACTAAGCTCTTCCATGTGTCAAATCAATTTGAAGATGATGTGCTTAAGTGAAATTATGTAATCAACTTCACGTGATTACACAACTTGGACTTCAGCCACAGCTATGTGAGATGTGAATCTCTCCTCTCGGAAAGGGGAGGCGCCCTTCTTACTACTAAGAGAAACAATAGTAAATCACAAAAGTAATTACACAATGTACACGAAAGTCACGGAGTGGGGGGGGTGTGTTACATTCATCCTTCTCTCTTTTTTCAGAGAAGATGTTTACAATGTTTCACGTGTTGGAAGTTTTGAATTCTTGATAACTAAAAACTAACAACCAGCAGTAATGCCAATATCTCTATATCGTCAAAGCGAAGCGTAGAGATACCAGAAGTAATTAACAACAAACAAAAGAAAATAAAATGGGAAAGCTCACGAAGGCACAAAGTCGTTCCGTAGCTTTATCAGGGTCGGATCTGCATAACCGTACCGTTTGCTACGTTAGAAGCACAAAGTCTTCTTAGACGCAACAATTCTTCGAACAGCATGAACGATTACAAGCACAAAGTCTTGTAGATCATCCAACCAAAATGTCAACGAGCACGAACGATTACAAGCACAAAGTCTTGTAGATCTTTCGACAAAGTATTCAAGAGAATGAATAATTATAAGCACAAAGTCTCATAGATTATCCAACAAGAACATGCATGAGCATGAATGATTATAAGCGCAAAGTCTTATAGATCACTCAACCAATGATAAACAAAATAACAATGCAATCTAAATAATAAATGTAACACAAAGTTTACATCAACCACTTAGAGTCTTTCAGATTCCTCAAACTAATCACTACCAAATCGAATCAACTTACAAAAGTATCGAATCCAACACAAAGTTTGGCTTGCAATCCTTTCCTTTATTGATTGAATCTCATTCACAAAATATGAACGCAAAGTTTCACAAGTTTTCTTACAAAAGGGCAGCACTTCGTTGCAAAAGGCTAAAAGATATGTTACAATGAAAATCCCTCGCATTATATAGAAAGAGGGATGAGCAAAAGAAGGAAAGAGATTGAGAAAATCAGGGAAAGTTAGGTGAGCGATTTTAGGAAATCTCACCTAACTTTGACCAAAGTCAAAGTGTAATTTGTTTTGAAAATATTACATCTTTGGACTTGGTGTAATTATAATTTACAAAATGACATTCGAAAATGTCGAGAAATATTTACAAGATGCATAATGGGATGCACTGAAAATGTCTAACACTGGAGAATAGGAGGCTGCTTCACGTCTTTTTGCATTGGGCGCGGAAGTCTTCAAATTTCCTCCTAGTCTCCTGCACGAACTTCTCATCTGGACCAACGGTGTAATCCACAATGGTGTGGATTCTCGTGATCGATCTCATGGCAGATGAGTGAACCTTCTTGCACCTGTCAAGATGCGTCTTCAGGTTGTCCAATGTGAGCCTTGTATCACAAATGATGTTCAGTGAAGCTTCTGAGAAGTCTGAACTGTCAATCAAATTCATGATGGCTTCTTTGAAGATCAGGGATATTTCTGCGGCCGGTAGGAAGATACGATTGTCCCCAAGAAGTTGACCAGGCAACTCTTTGATACTTTTGTCAAGAATGTTGCGATGCCCGTCGACATCTTCCTGTACTTGGTGAAGGTCTTCAATGAGAGATTGAACCACTTGGATCCTGTGTTTCAGTGATTCTTTTACCTCTACAAACTTTTCTTTGTCGGGAATTACCCCAACCTCCACCAATTTGCTGAGCTTTACCTGTTTCATTTCCGACCATGACAACAGGCATTTTTCCATGTCTCTGCGCCCCTGGGAAAGTACGCCCTTTTCTTTGTCAAGCTCTGTGGTGAGCTTGGCTAACATGGTGGTTTTCTCATCCGCAGCCAAAATTATCTGAGATCCGTGTTCGATGATCTTTTCAACAAAGTCATACAACACTCTGCCTTTGGAGGCGAATTTCTCAGCTTTCTTGACAGCTGGGTCTTCAATATTCACCACTGTCAGCGGTTGTGCATTGCTTGGAGAACCGGCAAGTCTCTTTACAACAGTGGCATAATGCTCTGCCCTCTGTTTGTACATGTTACGAGATTGCTCAACTTTGTCCGGCCTTCCTGCCAAGATATCCAAAGTGACTTGCGCATCGGCTTTTGCACTTTCGTTGGTAACCTTGCCAAGCTGGACCTTTGTTACTGTGTAGTCCTCCATATTGACATCACCTTCTTGATTCGGTGGTATGACAATTTCAGCATACTTGTGGCCAGATTTATCAACATTCAGCCTCGAGTATACTTTTGCCTTCTTCTTCCCTTTAGCCTTTGGAAGAACTATCTCTTCAAGGTCGAATTCCTCTGGAGAAATCATTTGCTTTTTACGCTTCGACACTTGAGATATTAGCCAAGGAGGAAGAAAAGAAGTGTGAACTTCTGGATTTACTGTCAAGTTGGTCGCCATTGCCACCTCTGAAGTTATTGTCACATCTGAACTCACCAATGGTATCGTGACAATTGGAGAAGTGTTTGTCATCATCGCTCCTGTAGTTGACACATTGAGCTGATCACACATTGACTCATTCATGAAACGATTGAATTCGTTCTCAGAAGTGATATCATACGTTGGCGAAGACAAGCTAGGAATGGACGATGGTGGGCTTGACAGTATATCAACCGTATGAATGCTTGTGACTGATGGAGTATCAAGCTGGGTTGATGCTGCAGGGATAGGGGATATCTCGGCTGCAGGAATGCTCGCGGTAGGAATAGGTGACGAGGGAGCAGGAGGTGAAGGAATTCTTTTGACTCAAAAAAGGTATGGAGAACGCTTGAAGTCACTCTGCATGATGTTCCCTGCGGAATTTCAACCACGCTCTCGGAGTGAAGTAGTTATTTCTTCATCATGCCTGTTCCTCAAGGATCACCCTTCTTGCCTCTCCGACTCGTTCACCTTCGGCGTCACCTTCAGATCCTTCTTCAGAATCTTCATCAGACTCTTGCCCGCTTTCAGAAACCTCTTCGGCATCGGAGTCTGCTTCTGCTAAATCTTCATCTTTAGCGGATTGGTCGCTTGAAGTATCTTCTTCATCGGAATCTATCTCCTCTGAGATGGGCTTTTTACCCTTAGAGCGAGATGGATGAGATTCCGTCTTCTCTGTCTCTTGGACAGCCTGGGTATCTTTCTTACCAACAGTGAACTTGATCCTAGGGCCTCTCCGCGAAGAAGTGGGAACGGCCGCTGACTTGTTTTTGTCGCGAAGTTCTTGCTGTTGGCGTGCTTCTGCCTCGGACTCTTCTCCTTCTGAGTCTGTCCTGAAACTTTTCATTGCATAACCATGTTTGTGTAACCATTCTTCTGTATTGGCTAGGATTGGTCTCAACCTTTCTCTCATGCTGGTGACCTCTTTCCTAGACCACTGTATTGCAGGCAACGGCCTCTTAGCAACGCTTTGTTCATCATAGACAGTGTTCATGATATCACCTGGATCCTCAAAATCCTCTGGTAGGTTAGCGATACCAAGATCTCTGATTTGTTGAACTGTCAATCTGCAATAGTCCATCTTTCGAATGGCTTCTTCATCTCTGCAATCTGCCCAGATGTCTTCAAAATGCACTGCGGTTGGGTGACCCTTTGCAACTTCTTCTATTATCTCTAGAGTCAAAATCAACCTATACCCTCAGGGTTTTGATGGTCATGATCTCGTGATTCAAAGATAGATGTACTTAGCCTTTGTGCAGCCTCGATAGTATATTCGCCGATGGTCAAGGGGAACTTGAATCCACGCTTGTGGTTGCTTCTTCGCTCTTTCTCGTGACCTATTATCGCTTGTCCGTGATGTTTCTGATGAGAACCCACTTATCCAAGGATAACGGTAGCATGGGACAACCGGTGTAACAACCTACTCTCAAGTAAGTAAACGCTTGGGAATTGAAGAAAAATACATCCAACTTTACTTACCACCTTATAAGCCTCATCAGACACTCTTCTTCTTTCCAAGGATGGATCAAAGTTGAAGAGTAAGGGCGCAAAGAAAGCATCAGTGACCCGTCTGAAATGATGAAAGCTTTCCTTTAGCTCCAACTGATAGAAATATCTGTACATAGGCACCATCATCCGATTCCCCTTTGTAGATAGACCTGGGAATTGCCTCATCACAGCTGCTGCGTACACCAGGTAAGAAGTCATGTAGAACTTCAATGTAGAAGGAGCATTGATCAACTGTTCGTGCATCTCATCACTGATTTGTTTACCCCAGTCAATATGCACTTTCTGCCTCCTTATGATCCCGATGTATTCATACATCCAATCGTGAAAGGTGGATGATTCCGGCAAACCTTTCACTCTGCTCAGAAACGTGATCATATCCTTGACGTCATCTTTGAAGTCACTTCTCAGGAGTCCTTTCGGCCATCTAGAAACAAACGATCTAGGCTTTTTAAGCCATTGAGTATTTATCAACTGTTTGGCTTTATTAGGATCAGCATCGAAAATCTCCTGTGCTTTTGATATAGAAATGTCAATATATTTGTCCATGTGAGGAACCTTGAAGACGATGTCAAAGAAATCGGGGTCGAGTCTTAGAATCTCATGCCCGGAAGAGTCGATCACACTTCTGCTTTCTCGGATGTAATGAGACGCAACTTGAAGAACAAACTCAGTATTGTGCGCAGCTGTGGGGAACATTGCCACCAAGTGGAGATTACTGTGTACTATTGCCCTCATTGAATCAGGAAGAGGCTTCGTCTCTGTCAACTTTGCAAAGTCAACTAAATCTTGATGGCCAACTTCTGTATCCTTTATTTCTTCAACTTTCGAAAGTACCATAGTTGGCGGATAGACGCCTTGATATTTGTACTTCATCTTGCTTTTTGCTTTCGAAGAAGAAGGAGGTTTCGTTGCAGGCATCAAAAGAAACTGGAACACTGAGCACTCTTAACTGGACGATCTCTGAGAGTAGACTGCAATCCGTCTAGCCAGAACAAACACCAATTTGTTAGGAAACATGGGAAAGCGTGAAACGAGCACGAGGGTGGAAAAGCATGGAGATGATGGCGAGGCACGCAAAACGATGCACGAATGCGGAAAAATGAAGCTCAAGGATGCACTGGTTAAAAATGGGGTGCATTTGGAAAGGTCTGGAAAAAGTCTGCAAAAAGTGTAAGGGCGCTAAAATTCAGCGCCCTTACATTCTGAGAAATTGCTTTTGGTGTAAGGGCGCTAAATTTTAGCGCCCTTACATTTTTGTGTTAGGCAATTTTATGACATTCTTCTGGTGTCATGGCGCTAGTATTCAACGCTTTAGCTTTTTGGTGAAAGATGATTTTGATGCAAGGGCGCTAAATTTTAGCGCCCTTACATCTTACAGTGTTAGGTAATTTCTCATTTTCTCAAAAATGTTCTAGCGCTAAAATTCAGCGCCTCTGCTTTTTCTTGAAAGTTTTGAGATGTAGATGCAAGAGGGAATGGCGATAGCGCTCAGGCTTGGAGATGGAAATTTGTTTGAATCATGAGAGCTTGAGTTTGCTTTCATTCTATTACATACGCCTCCCAAGATTAAGGGAATTCTTTTTTTTTTTACAATGATAAATCTTTTCAACGTTCACCAAAACGCATAGAGAGAGACAACATGGATACATTGGATAGATACAAGTTCCACCGAACATCGACCATAGAGGAGAATAAGAGAAGAACGCGTAGGTGGCGAGAGAAGAATGCGTAGGGTAACAAAGGCTCGCCACGATGAAGACAAACGATGGATAGAAAACGCGAATGAAGAACACTTTGAAAGGCAAGAACAAAAACGCGAGTGTATAGGGTAAGAGCATGGAAATGAAAAGAAGGAATGAGCACTAAATGAACACGCACAAAGGAGAACGCGAATTCAAAACCATGAATGAAGGTTCCATTGCATAAACGTGTGGGAAAACGCAAATGAAAGAAGACGCGAATAGAGAGAACAAAAATGAATGAAATAAAGAAAACGTGAATGAAGAAATCAAAACGCGAATGTATAAAGATCATATACAAATGATAATGCAAAGCTAAATGGAGAACCTTACCAGGGCGAAACGCAAATCCTGCTGAAACAATGGCGAAATCTCCAAAACGCGGACTTGTAGTTTGAATGAAACCCGCACAGCAAGAGGAGAGAGGAGGAAAATAAAAAGTGAACAACTAAAATGAAAGATGAATTCATTCACAAAAAATGAAAACAAAAATTAAAAACCTAACTCAAGTCGTGCAATAAATTCAGGCACGAAAAGTGGCACGATTGACGAAAAACGCGAAATTGTGAAGAAACGTGCCAGAGGAATGAAAAAAGTTTAAGTGTTGAGAAAAAATGTAATGGCGCTAAAATTTAGCGCTCTTGCATTTTTTAGAATTTTCACTTCATGCAGGGGCGCTAAATTTTAGCGCCCTTACATTTCCAGACTTAGCCAAATTTTGGATTTTCCCTGCAGGGGCGCACTTTTTCAGTGCTACTGCATCTTCCGTAATTTGCAAAGTATTAACAGTGAAATGTCACGAAAGATCTCGTTTCGAAGGTATTTGCGAGGAGAACAAGGTGGAATGCTCGAATTGACTATTCAAGACTTGGGAACACACTTCGAGGTGACTCAAAAATTACCCCGTTGTGCATACTTGAACTTCACGAATCCTAGGAAACGGAAAAGTTTCGTAGGGGGGTTATCCGTGGAACGAGCGCTGCTAGATTCCGCGATAACATGATGGTGAGTATATGCAGCCAAGTTTTGATGAGTCTCGACCTCTTCTTCCCATACGATGGTCAAAGCTAGAGCTTTCAGACTTGACCACCTTCATGAGACCAGTCATCAAATATTCGCAATGGTGGGTAGACTAGTAGATCAAAGAGTTGCAGCAGAAGAGTGTGCCTTTGACATACACTTTGATGGGCGAAGCAGAATCTTACTCCTCAAATGTTGGTGCATCTCAAGGTGATGAGCCAATCGAGAGCACCAATCCCAAGAAAAGGAAGGAGGCAAAAGGAAAGGGGATTGCAGATGAAGAACTTACCAGGAAGAAGCAAAGATTAGAGCCCCTTCATTTTGCTGTGTCCGCAAACATAAATGAAATATTAGACATTGATGAGTCTTTGGGAGACATAAGGATCCCTTCTCCAATTCCAGTTCAGCAAGAAGATGATGAGCCTCCATCTCCCACAGGTACCGAGATTCAAGGGTTTGATAATGAAGTTGACATCCTAGATAGTGAATTTGAAGAAGGAATGATCTCAGCCCTTAAAGGAATTTAAGAGATTTTAGATGCACAAGATATCCAGGAAGAACAAGACATTGAGCAACCTACTATCCCCGGTTGGCTGATAGAGAGATTGAAGATAAAGGAACAAGAAGAAGTTTCAGAAGAAGATGACATGGCCAATTTCTTGGCCATATTGGAAGTAGTCAGTGTAAGGAAGCCTGCCAAAACGTTCTCCACTATCCAAAGAGACAAAGCTGGCCATCGTATACTACAAATTGCTGTATCGACAGTTGATAAGTCTAGGGAGGATATTACTCCTCGGGAATATGCTATCACCATTGTCGACTTGGGCCCAACCACGAAAGGACAGGAAGTGGAAGACTTAGATAATTCAATTGCCACTATCAAAGCAAGGCTGGAAAAGGAGGTGGCAAAGAAAAAGGAATACAAACGAGAGGTTGAACGACTAAAAGAGTATATTCAACATTTGACCAAGCCTCTCGATCAAACCAACTCAGCGGCTCCTCCATTGATGAAAACTTCCTAGGAGACTTTCAAAGAGGAGAAGACTACAACCAAGGAGACCAAAGAATGGATAATCAACATGTTGTACCCAAACCAAATTTTTTTTGCTTCATCAAGGCATTTTGCATAAAGTAGTCTAAACTTTGCTAAATGATGTAAAATACAGTTTTGGGGAATATCAAGCATGGAGTTTTTGTCAATATTTTGTCAGTCAAAGTCAATTTTATTGAACAAAACCTGAAGCAGAGACTCAGTTTGGAGCTTTTCACGATGGAGGAGCGTCTCACGACAGTATTTCACGTTGCACATGGTCATTTCAGTGATTGAGATGATGATTTTAATGGTTAATTTTTGAAGATTTCTCAGAGGAAAGGCAGAAAGCGCACCTGTAGCCCAGGGGCGCCCTTCTTTTTGAAGATCAAGATTTTGTTCAAAACGCTCATGCATACAGTCAATCTCTTTAGAATTGGTCTGGCTATCCGATGAGCTATCCAGCGAAGCTTTCCGAGACCTGCAGTTCCGGCAAACAGCGATAGAAGTTGAAACTCCCAAAATTCCAGATATGAGAAATTGTCCTTTTTCAGGCAAAAGCGCGCCTATAGCTTGAGGGCGCCCATCTTGAAGAGGAGGTAGATTCTGGTATTTCTGGTGATTAATACAGTCAATCTGTTCTCGACTAGTCTGTTCATCCGACAAGATATCAAACGTAGTTATCCAAGTCCCAGAGCTCCGGCAGCCATCGTCTGAAGATGGGCTTATAATGGAGATTTCACGTTCCAGAGCTTCTTTGTTGTGTTTCCAGCGCAACTATAGCTCAGGGGCGCTGGTTAAAAGGACCCTTAAGATGGTGAAATTTGCAGACGAGGTCTTCCTGACATCAGCACTACTCTAGTCCAGCTTCGCAATGCACCAAGTTGCCTGTCGATCCGACATTCCAGGTGATCGTGGCAGAGATTCTACCAAGCATGTAATTTCACGGGCAGACCAACATAAAATTTGCATTGTATTTCTACAGTCCAGAGGCGCCTAGTCTTAAGGCCTGTCAGATGAGGCCGTTCGCGTTCGAAGTATTCACGGCTTTCCAGCATAATTACTTTATCTATTGAACGAGCCTAGCCGTCAGCCTTCGGGATTTGGAAAACGCTTGTACGTGTGAGGTCTTTGGTGAAATGCTGAAAAGTGAAGATATCTGGAAAATGGCTCAAGTCTGGAGCGGATATTTTAAATAAAATACGCATTGACGTTTTTGAGGTCTTAGAAGCAGTTTTCTTGCTTCGTCACCTCTAAAGACTTCTCTTGTGGGCCCTTTTGGCTGTCCGTTAAAACAGATAGTGCCTGAATCGGGTCATCCTAGCTCCAGATATCAGAGGTCAAAGTAGGGCATCTGGTTGAGAGTTCAATTTTTGTCAAAATGGTGTCAATGCAACTGAGAGCCAAGGGCGCTTTTACTTTTGAGGCCCTTAACACAGCTTTCAGATGTCGTGCATATATCCGTTGGATGTAGAATGTCTCCAGTCATGCAGTGAGTTTCGTTTTGTGTCAGCAGGGTTCGCCGTTCGCCGTCAGCAGCTGTTTGAAGTGTCAGATGGCAGTTTAGGAAAATGGTTAAGTCTGGAATCTGTAAATGAATTTAATCAGGGGCGCCTAATTTTTCAGGGTGTTAAATGATGGATTTTGCAGTAGTGTCTCCCAGCAGACATCTCTTCCTTGTTCAGTAGGCTTTCCGATGAATTCTTCAGCTTAGTCTCAGCATCACCCGGTCACTCAGAAATTAGTGTTGAAGTTGACCAGTCGTGACTTTTTCGTCGGCTATAAAATAGGAAGTTAATAAAAAGTGGAATATCTTGAGCAAATGGACGCCTATGAGCTCAAGAGATGACTTCAGAATCGTTGAAGTCTAACGGTGAATCCTGAAGCTTCATCCGAATTGTCAACTGAAGTTTAATAATATTTAATATTTATTATTGCATTTTAGCACTAAATGGCGATTTTCTTAAGATTGGCGCCCTCTTTATGCTAAGTTTTCAAATTGCATGATAATGAATATTTTATTATTATTTATTTTTGAACTCCGAGTCAGTGGCAGTTCAACTGAAGGGGGTCCAATCAGAGGTCTTCTATTTTTGTCAGGGTTTTGAATTCTTGCAGTTGCTAAGTTGATGCGAATTTCTTCTTATTTAAACATGGCGCCATCTTCATTTATCATTCATGTTTTCAAGAGAAGTTTGTATTTTTCAAAGAGATTCATATTTTGAAAAGCAAAATCGTAATTCTCAAAGGCGAATTTCAATTTTCAAGCAAATTCATAGTTTCAAAAGAAGTTCGTATTTTCTCAAAAGACAAAGGCGCAACTTCAAAAGGAATTCGCAAATTCTTCAATTTACAAAGGCAAAATTCTTAAAGAACAAAGGCTTAAAGTGAATTCAATTCTTCAAGGACCCAAGGCGTATTTCTTAAGACAAATTCGCAATTCTTCAGTTTGCAAAAGGCGAATTCTCAAACTTCAGAGTAATTCGTATTTTTCTTCAAAGGCAAATTCAAATTTCTTCAGAACAAAGGCGCAAATTTCAAGAAAATTCGTGGTTTTCAAGCAAGGGCGAATTCTTCCAGATCAAAGGCGAATTCCTCATCAATTTCCAAAAGGCGATTTTATCTAACTAATCTTTTTGCAGGTTAAAGTCCATAATTATCAGCAATTTGAAGAATTTAGGGGTGATTTTCACAGAAAAAGAACATACAAAAACGTCTTTTTCATCCTTGAATCTCAGTTTTCTCTCAAATTCCAGTTCACATGTTCCTGAAATTGGCGAATTTGACAAGTCTCAGTATCTGGATCATTTCTATATAATTTCCTCGAGTTAAAATCGTGCGCTTGATTTTTCAGGAATTTTTAACTTCAGAACATTCGTTCTCGAGTTACTAATTTTCTCAACTGAAAAGTCTTTGTACAATCGAGTAGAAATTGAATTTTCACATATCTGACGTTCTGGGTTGTCTTAGAATCCTTTTCTGGACAAAATCCATATTCCAGATTTTTCGCTGAAAATAATTCTTCGAAAGGCTATTTTTAACT
This sequence comes from Sequoia sempervirens, assembly GCA_007258455.2. Classification (NCBI taxonomy): domain Eukaryota; kingdom Viridiplantae; phylum Streptophyta; class Pinopsida; order Cupressales; family Cupressaceae; genus Sequoia; species Sequoia sempervirens. The sequence continues at coordinate 601 of VDFB02150314.1, read as the reverse complement.
CTCGCAGGCTATTTTTAGCTTCCAGAAATCTTATCAGAAAATAGTCAAGTTCACAGTCAACAGGCGAATTTTTCAGAATGCAGTTCACTCAGCTCGAATACAGGACCAAAACAGTCCTTACTCATGACTTCCTCAGGTTGGTTGAGACGGATCTTCACAAAGTGTTGCCAGAAGCAGTTCTTGATCCTATTAAGATCAGAGCTTCAATTATTCAAAATATTGAGCAGTCTGGCTTACTAGAGGCCGCTTCCATACCTATCTCCGTTCATTGTGTTGAATTCGTGATGGCTTGTATTAAGCATTACAATTCTCCTACTCGCGAGATAGTGTCAGTTGATCGACGAGTCATTTGCAGTCTCAAGCCTCTAGACATTGAAAGGAGTTTTGGCATTCCTCAACATCCTAACAGTCTGGTTATTTCCATGGAGCAGTGTGAGCAGGCATTTGATGTTGATGTGGACAAGTGTCAGAAGAAGATGGCAGAAAGATGGATTTAAAACAAAGCGAGAACAGATTGTAAGAACAATGTGGAATTAGAGTGGTGAATACAAGGATGAGTATCGCGATTCTAATCCACACTCTGAATGCGTGTCTCGAGGTC
>VDFB02150312.1:0-16394 GCA_007258455.2 Sequoia sempervirens | reverse complement strand
TATACATCCCTCCATTCTCCATCCTTCTTAGGTGCTAGCGCAATGGGTACTTGCATGGACTTAAGCTTTCTCTGATCAAGCCCTTCCTAAACAATTCTTGCACTTGTCTATTCAACTCCTTGTTCTTTATAGGTGTCATTCAGTGTGCTTCTTTATTAGGAAAACTAGCTCCAAGAATCAAATCCATGCAATGACTAATACTCCTCATAGGTGGTAATCCCTAAGGTAAATTATCTGAAATGATCTCCTCATACTTTGTCAGAAAATCCTTTATCTCCTCTGTTTGTTCTTCTACATGATTTAAGTCTTCATCCTTCTTAGGAACCAAGGCATAGCACACGTTATCATGTCTCAGTCCATCCAGAAATCTTCTTCCATCAACCAAACAAATTCTAGCACTCGTACAAACCTTAACTTTAGGAACATCCTCCAATGGCAACAAAGTCTACTTCATTCCATTAGCAACAATGGTATATGTGTTCTTCTTTCCATCATGAATAGCCTATCTATCATACTGCCAAGGCCTTCTCAAAAAACAATGGCATACATCCATAGGCATGATATCACACAAAACTTCATCATGATAATTTCCTATCTTCAATTTCACCAAACACTGTTCACTTACTAGTATCTTATGCTCATCTTGAATCCATGCTATTTGATAGGGCTTCGAGCGTTTCAATCTTTCCAAATTAAATTTGGTCACCATCTCTTTAGAAACTAGGTTCTCAAAGCTTCCACTGTCAACAATCACTTTGCAACATTTACCAGCTACCTTACCTCTAGTCCGAAACAAATTCTTTCTCTGCAATGGTTCCTACTCCATCTCACTTTGACACAATACTCTTTTGTTCACCAACACTTGTCCATCTTCTGGTTTATTAGATGATCTGACACGATCCTCCTCAACAAAGGCTATTCTTCTATTGTTTTCTATTTTTCTACTTGTCTCTCCCTGATTGCATTCAAATTCTCTTGTCCTTCTCCACCACATTTAAAACAAGTTCCCCTGAATACTCTATCATCCTTTCTATAACCCTCATTTCGGAAGCCAACATATCCTCCTCTCCGGTAAGAGTTTCCATCATTTCTACGGTATGAATAATCATTCTTACTGACTTCCTTATTTTTATTCTGATCTACAAAAGATCCTCTTCCTCCTCCAGTAAAAAAATCTTCCTCTCTAAAATCTTCCACCTCTTCCTCTCTATCTCTGCTCATGTCTTTTATTCAGCTTCTCTTATGCTTTTAGGGAACATTGGTATTCCTCTTCCACACTCTACAACTTGATCAAATTGATTTCATCCTATATAGATGGTCTCAAGCCATTCACATATCTGGCTACTTGCTCGATCTCATCCTTCGAATGTCCAAATCTAATGCTCAACTTGTAGAACTCTTCAGTATACTCTGTCATACTTGACTCCTTCTACTTCAAGTTTTGAAACTTCTAGAACAAACTAGTATGATAATCTATAGGCATAAACTTTGTTTTCAACTTATTCACCATTTGATCCCATGATTTTATCTTCTCTTTTCCTCTTCTTTTCCTATCTGTTTACAAATGTTCCCACCAAAGGGATGGATGTCCTTTCAACTTTGTACAAGCAAATTTCACCTTCTTCTCTTTGGTGGTACCTTCAAAATAAAAATACTTCTTTGTCTCTATTATCCAATCAAACAATTCATCTGAATCCAATTTACCTCTATAATCCAGTGGATTGAAATGTGGTTTGGTATTTGCTCTAGTTAGGGATCTTATGAACCTCTCTTCCCCCTGATCCAGGCCAAGTTGATCTTCTCTTTCTCTTTCTTCTTGTACTTCTACCTCTTCAACACTCACATCATCAACTGGTCGACCTCTCCTTTGGGTCATTTTGACTACATCTAATCTTGTAGTAATTCCTCTCAACATCTCCATTAAAGCTGGGTCTACATTTCTAGGTGCTCCATTCCCTCTAACATTTCTTCTTCCCCCATATTTACACAAGTCCTTAGCATATGTAGGCCGAATCCTTAGTTCACCACCCCACAAAAAATCTTCAACATGACTGCATGAATTCTGGCGATCTCTCACGGATTGAATCTCACTTTGATACCAATCTGGTGCAGCCATCGTAGGAGGGTCCTCAAAGAGAAAAAATTGGACCATGCAGCAAGATTTACACAACAAAAGCAACACAGAATATGGAGGAAAATGCAAATTCAAACATTCTTATTAATAGAAATTTTGATTACAATCGATCAGCAACATCTGGGCTTACAGATTCAACTCACAAGCCTGATATAACATGTTCGACATACAACATTCCTATATGCTCCTTAATGTGAGCTGAAATCTAACATCTCAGATCTAATGTTCATCTAACTACCTTTTCTAATGATCTATTACAATGATTACATCACATCCAGAGATCTAGAATCATCCACGTCAGCCAAAGATCATTACAATCTCCAATAAAAGAAAATGTAACGTGTGCATGAATAGGTCAGCCTCAAATTTTAATTACTCCTCAATGAATGCATAAGATGAAGTGTGTACCTATAATTAAGGTCAGGGACATGCCCTGGAACAATTCAAATCACACCATCAAGATCCACAAGTTATGGGAAAGATCCATGAGTGATCAAACTAGCCATTAGTTTAGAAAAAATATATTTTGGTGTTAGTTCAAGAAACTTCCATTAAATCCAGAAACAATAACTTTCTGAAAAAAGATCCAATCACGCTCAAATCTTGGAATAAGGAAAATAAAAATGTCCACGATGTAAACATAGATCCATAGGGTCTGGTGAGAAAATATGATGAAACATTGAATCTTCCAACTTGAACTATATAAGAACTAAACAAGAACAAAACTAAAATGAAAATATTTTTTGGTTGATGCAAGATTGCCAAGAACCAAGGATGCTCCTGCATCATTTCGAATATGAATTTGTGAAGTCCCCTTACATTGGGATTCCTTTAGGAGAGAGTACCTGGGGGTTCCTTCTTTGTAGGTCTGAGGACCTTTGAAGTGCTTGCATTCTGCAAGATTTTTCCATTGTTGGTCTGCAGGCCTTCGGTGCACTTTGTTCAAACCTCCTCAAGAAAGATTACTTGTGGGGCCATTTTCCTGCCTTGCACTTTCGAGTTCTCTAGATTGTGGTCTACTTCCTCAATGGTTCAGGTATACATTTCTAAACTCTTTTAACCTACTTTATCGAATACTCATTGGCACTCATGTTCGCTAAAGTGGAGGAAAAATGTATAGGAGTGAATTTGCACCCCTCTTGCAAATTCCCCTTTTACACCCTCCACCTTAGAAAAATCAAATCTGGCTAAGTAATTCCATGTCCTCATTATGTACCCCATCCACTTGGCACTTGTTTTTAGTGTCGGTGGGGGAATTTATGTCTGGTACATGCACGTGGCTCATGGATGTTTGCATGGCGCGTTGTCATCCTGATAGGATTCCTACCTTTGGAATCTGCAAAGGTGTTACGTTCTCCATTGGTGATGAAACGTAATGCCTTCTTGCCAACCTTTGAATGGATCTTTTCCTCCCAAACCTTCTTCAAATGGATATCTTTCATTTTCATTCCATCTTCTAAGAAATTCTTGATCTTCTACACACTAATTCAATCTTCTTCACATTCTTTATGCATTCATTCACTCTAGCTTCACATTTTTCTCTATACCCTTGCTACTTGCTGTATTTTTTGCCTCACAATTCCAACAATCACAACATCCTTCACATCTACCATAGAAGCTACAACTTGGTGTCTTGTGGGACTACTTTCGGTGTTGTTGTGGCTACATCGACTCTACCATAGTTGTAGATTTGCATTCCTCTCTCATTGGCCTTGAGTTCCTTTTGTCAAGGGTGGTAACGCTTTCTTATTACTACTTTGTTGTTGGATTTGAGTAACTTAGTGCCTCTTGTAGTGTTTGGTTTCATTTCCATTCCAACATTATTTTCTTTATCCTATTTCTACATATCTATCTATTTGGCTGTCTATGGAGGTGGAAACACCAAAGTGGGGGTTTGACTGCAACAAAACCCTATACAACCCCAACACTTTCCCCATCCTAGTTGTGTGTAGGTATGCTTTCTTATGGAGCTTTCTAGCGAACTAGACCCTTCATGATCTCATTTACAACACCTTCATTCTTGTCATTTCTATATCATATTTTCTATCATTTTAGTCATTTTGTTATTTATCACTTTATTTAGCACTTCAAACCTCAACCGCTAAGCTATCAGTAGGTTCATTGTACCTTCCACTCTCCTTTTTCACTTTTTTTCCATACAGATGCCAACGCACCTGTGAGATGTCAATGTGTCATGTTGTCATCCCTGATCTGCACTGTTGTTCTCTGGCAGAGAGTTGTTTGAGGTATAGTTTGGGTTCTAGAATCTTGCTCATTTATCCCCATCAAAACTCTTGGGGTTAGTAGAGTGACAAAATAACTAAGAGTGCTCTTCATTCTCTATCCTTGACATAAAAAAAAATTCCAACTTGAGGTGGATCAAGGCAGCCTTCAACTCTTGACTCTTTGTGACCTAGGGCCTTGGTCTGGTTGGCCCCCTTCCTCTACAAGAAAATATGTTATTCAACTTGTAATCCTACATCTCGAAGAGAATGCTTATGAATGGTGGTATCATGGCACAATTACACAAGGCTTTGATATGGTAAGTACTTTTGAATATTTTAGTCAAAAGTTTCTTGAGAGGTTTGAGATTAGAGATGAGAGAATATCTTAAGGAGATCTCCAAAATAAAACAAAAAGCAACAATAAATGCTTATGTAGAATAATTCCAAAGGATTACCATTATGGTTCTTGACATATCAGAAAAGAGAATCATCTATATTTTCCTTGAGTGACTTGAGGAAACCTTAAGGGGGTTTGCCAAAGCTTTTGCACCATCAACTTTGTAGGAGAGTATTAGAAGGAGTTTAAAGCCTGAACCCTCCATTCCCAAGAAAATTTTGGCACATCAACCCAAAGTTACTAGTCCATGGTAGTAAAAAGGTTGTTTTCATAAGAAACATTTTCATAAGTCGGTAAAAAAGAGTGCACCACCAATACCCACTAAGAGGTTGGATAATGAAGCAAGGAATGAGCTCTATAGGAAGAAAATTTTCTATTCGTGCAAGAATCCATGGGTTCCAGGACATAGATGTTTGGATAAGGGGAAATTTCACTATATAGAAGTCACTTTTGATAAAGAATCACAATTAGATGAATCAAAGGAGTTCCATGATTTGGAACACCCACCCCATGAGGAAGAAAAGGAAGAGAAAGGAAGTAGCTTGGCCTCACTCTCAAGTGTGCATATATATCATCCTTTCAAGGTTTGGGGAGTCCTATCTAAACAAAGAGTGACTTTTTTGAGTGATGGAGAATTTATTGATGAAGGGCTTATGAAAAGAAGTCTAAATGTGGAAGATTTCATAGGCTTCAAAGTCACAATGGTAGATGGGTATAATCTTCCCTACAAGGATAAAATATAGAAGCTAGACATAACCTTTGGAGATCATAAGGTTTGTGATGATTTCTATGCTATTGGTTTAGGTGATATTCATGTGATTTTGGGTGTGTAGTGGCTACATTCACTAGGTAAGTACTCTACAAACTAAAAAATGATGGAACTCAAATTAAAAGCTAATGGGAAGGATGTGGTACTAAAAGGAATAGAAAATAGGGCTCCACAAGTGGTCTCATCTAGAAGAATGTAGAGGATATTCTGGAAGGGCCAAGTCACTTGGTTTTCCTACTATTTGGTAATCTAAAAAGAGCCTTATAAAGGTAAGAATAGTCAAGTTCATGTTGATATACAAAATATTTTGAATAAGAATAGTCTGTTCTTTAGTAATATACCTCTTATATTACCACCGGATAGAGGTTTCCAACAAATCATATAACTTGAACCTGGATCCAAGTTGGTCATGACCAACCCTTACTACCATCCCAAGATGTATAAGGAGATAGAGAAAAAAATTAGGGAACTTCTAGATATGGGGTACATCATACCAAGTTCTAGTCCTTTTGCATCTTTTGTGGTTTGGTTAAAAATAAGGATGACACTCTACGGATGTTTATAGAATACAAAGCATTGAATAAGAAGATTGTAAAGAACATATACCCAATAGTGCAAATAGATGAATTGATTAATGAGATGCATAGTGTTTTGAACTTCTCAAATGTTTACTTGAGGTTTGAATACCATAAGATTTGCATGAGAGAAGAATATATTTACAAGACTACTTTCTGGTATCAATATGGGAATTTTAAGTTTATAGTTATGCCCTTTCGCCTCACTAATGCTCAAACAGCCTTCTAATCATGCCTGATTCATGAATTCAATAAGCACCTAAGAAATTTTGTGTTGGTTTTATTTGATGATATTATGATTTATAGTAGGGCATAGGAAGAACATTTGAAGCACCTAGACATAGTTCTAGGAATATTGGAACAATAGTCTCTCTTTGCAAAAATGTCCAACTGTGAGTTTGGGTTAATAGAGATATTATATCTAGGGCATGTAATAAGTTCTAAAAGAGTTTGGGTTGATCAAGAAAATATCCATGCTAATCTAAATTTACCACCCCAACCAATCTTTCTCAGTTGAGAGGATTCTTTGGACTATGTAGCTATTACCGAAGGTTTTTCAAAGGGTTTTCTCAACTTGTGGAACACCTCACCATCATGACCAAGGTGATGAGCCTATTTATTAGCTAGTTTTTTTTTATCTTTATGTTGCTTATAACACATTCCTAAGACAATTATTCTTATAGTATGACATCTTTTATGTTTATTATGTAGACCTTGAACTTGGTTAAAGTATATGGAAATGTAGTTATGATATGATGGTGTTGAATGATTTATATGTGAATATGTATGAATTATAATTGATATTTGTGTTTAAGCATGGTAGTAAGTATTGTGTGAATGTTTTGTGAACTAACCCCTTGCATCCAGAGAAAACATTGTAGCCTACAACAACGGTAGAATACAACCTGCAACCGAAGGAGTTCTTGGACAACAAAACAGGGGATGCTCCTGAATACACTAAGTGAAATAACCACAACATGGAGACACATGATGAAGATAATCATGCATAATTATGACAATTAATAAAGGAATTGAAAAAGGAGAACCCTATTATTATTAAGATTCTAGCATAACTGATTCTATGTTCCACATTCTAGTTCTATTATTACAGAGTTCTAATCCTATTTGGATTCTTATTTTTTTCAGTTGTAGTTAGGATAACTAAATCTTAATTACACTCTGATATCTAGTGAGTTATAATTAATGGTTTCATTTTAGAGTTATGTTATGAATAAACTCATGTTACATTGGTGGTTGTTATTGCACCAAAAGATCAACTTGTTAATGCTCGATACAACTGCCAGATTTATCCAAGATCCACAAGAGGTGGTTAGGCCATGTCACAAACCCAAGTGCCACACTACACAAGGAAGACCAAGGGACACACCATCTTGCAACAATCCCCCTTGCACAAGCGATGGGTTCAAACTTGTGACCTCATCTCTGATACCAATTGTTACATTGGTGGTTGTTGTTGCACCAAAAGACCGACCTGTTAATGCCTGATACAACCATCAGATTTATACAAGATCCATAGGAGGCAGTTAATCCATGTCACGAACCAAATTGTCATGTTGTACAAGGAAGACCAAGGGACATACCATCTTGAAAAAACTCCCCCATGCATGTATATAGCCGGTGGTTGAGTCTTTAGGTTAGTCTTTCGGCCAACCTCTTGAGGGGATAGCATAGAGTCCTACCATCATTTCGCTAACCGTCGGGGCACAATAGGGCATAAATGTTTTTCAAAATCTTGATCTTAACATCAAATCTTTGAAACAAAGCAACCCATAATTTGTATCAAAGATGGGGAAAATGTAGACATGTAAAATTGACGTAACACTTATCACACATACTAAATGACATTTTTGCATAATCGACATCAATATCATCAAACATCACTGCATTTCACATCAATTGCATCCAAAACCCTAATTTCCCTATTAATTGAATAATATGATAGTATTTAATTGATTCACTTTTTTATCATTTTTTACTAATTAAATAATTCCATTTATTTGATAAAGTCTTAAAACCCAATTTTTTCTAATAATTGAATAATACAACATTATTTAATTAATTCATGTTTCATAAATTTCAACCAATTAAATAAATTACATTTATTTAATAAAGTCCTAATCTAAACTTTATTCATCCTGATTAGTTGAATAACACCAATTATTTAATTACATCGCTAAATCACTTTATTCCCCTAAGTTAATTAAATTATTAAATCATAATAATATAATTAACTCACTTTCCCTCCAAATTTGAATAATTTGAATAAACTATTAAAAACATCATAAAAAATCAAATCAAACAAATGCAACTTTATTTGCAAAAGTCAAACTTGATTTGCACACTCAACTCCAAAATGAATGAATGAATTAAATCAATTAATTAAATCATTCTCAACCACTTTCCTGATTGAGTAAATTATGATCCCCTGATTTCTCGATCTATTCTTGACTGATCAATATGTTTCTCAATCCCACAGATTATTCAATCTATTTCTTCAATCACACAAAGTATGTAATCTATTTTGCATATATTATTCATTTCTATTTCCTCTCAACATTTTTTGACCATTGATGAAGATATTCTACTATGCGATCCTGATTGTCCATTTCAAATCATAAATTCTATATAACAAACCTCTTTCCTCACAAAAAATGATTGAATAATCAGCATAATTTTCACAATGAATTACTACCAAGATCCAAATCACCATTAACAATGCTTCAACATATTCCTTCAATCAACATACACATCATGACACCAAAGCTTCTTGCATGCAACAATGGAGGCTTCGTAGTGATATGAACAATACAACATCTTGCGAACACACTCTGACGTGGGATGGTAACTTTTCTTTTATTTTGAATTCATTTTGATAATCATAGGATTTCATTGTGTGGTTTCAATAGCTTAGAAATTCATTTCATGAGTGAAGGAATAGATCTAGATTAGTGTTTTTGATTTAGATTAGCTTCTACTTCATTGCATTTCTCTTGTTTACACTCCCTGATTTTTCCACTCACATATTCTAGCATGCCTGGTGGGACCCTGGTCCCCAACACTAACGATTTCATGAGAAAATTTTGAAGTTACAGGTCTAGGAGGCACTCTGGAAAAATCTTCACGCATAGGTTTTTAGAAGTTGTTGCACTGGATTTCACGAAACCGGCGCACTTGACCCTGAAACTCGCACTTTTAACTTTTTCTAGTGCCTTTGTATTTTGATAGAGGGTGCACTTGTATGTTTTCAATGTTTTTTCTCTTTGATAGAGGGCACACTTGTTGATTTTTCTACACTTTTTCTCTATCAAACCTATGTCTGAGATCTGTAAGTTGAATTTTAATTTTATATGCTAATGGATGCCTGATTTGAATGTGTGACAAGTATTAACATTTATGTATGCAAGATTGAGAAACCTTTAACATTTTTTCAGTAAGGAATACGAATGGTCAAAGAGTTTCAGATTCTCAATACTTTTCAAGTTAGGAGTCCTTCATTTTGGTGCTTAAAAAGAACAACACAAACAACACATATTTTTTAAGTGCTCTAAAATGAATCATTTCAATGCTTTTTAAGTTAGGAATCCTTCACTTTGGTGCTTAAAAAGAAAAAGAAAAACAACACATATTTTTTTTAAGTTCTTTAAAATGAATCATTTCAATGATTTTTAAGTTAGGAATCCTTCATTTTGGTTCTTAAAAATAACAACACAAACAACAAACATTTTTTTAAGTGCTCTAAAATGAATCATTTCAATGCTTTTTAAGTTAGAATAATCCTTCATTTTGGTTATTAAAAAGAACAACACAAATAACACATTTCAATTTAAGTGCTCTAAAATGAAATCTTCCCAAGCTTCCATTGTTAGAAAATTTTGACTTGGTGCTTTAAAAGAACAACACAAAAAAACAATTCAATTGGTGCTCTAAAAAGGTTTTATAAGATTTCAAATTAAACACATATTTTTAAGTGCTCTAAAATAATCATTTCAATGCTTTTTAAGTTAGGAATCCTTCACTTTGGTGCTTAAAAAGAAAAAAAAAAACAACACATATTTTTTTTAAGTTCTTTAAAATGAATCATTTCAATGATTTTTAAGTTAGGAATCCTTCATTTTGGTTCTTAAAAATAACAACACAAACAACAAACATTTTTTTAAGTGCTCTAAAATGAATCATTTCAATGCTTTTTAAGTTAGAATAATCCTTCATTTTGGTTATTAAAAAGAACAACACAAATAACACATTTCAATTTAAGTGCTCTAAAATGAAATCTTCCCAAGCTTCCATTGTTAGAAAATTTTGACTTGGTGCTTTAAAAGAACAACACAAAAAAACAATTCAATTGGTGCTCTAAAAAGGTTTTATAAGATTTCAAATTAAACACTTGGAATGTTTGATTTTTTTTGTTTGTTGACCAAAATAATTTCCTTTTGTTGATGCACACTCAAATTTATTTTGTTGACCAAGTAATACGAGGATCTATGAGCACTCAAGTTTTGGGCTTAAAAATGAAAAATCATTATTTTGTTTTGCACCTTTCCTATGGTATTGAGTGATATCCAGAATACTTCCATTGGGTGCTTTAAAAAGAACAATTTCTATCTTGTATACACTTTAAATTCATTTTTTTGTGGATAGCATTGCTTGAGGCACTTAAAAAGAATACTGTGATGAATTGCATATGGTTTTTTATGTGTTTGGAAAGCTAGGTGTTTGTCTTCCCCCCTCACACCTTTTGGCGATCTTGGGTGAGTGAAAAAATTTTGAGCTTCACACTTTTATTTTCAAAGCATACCTTTTAGAGGGCCTGCCTTTTTAGACTTATCCCACATCGGAGAACTCAAAGGCAACCCAAGCGATACTCTCATTTTGGACCACTATATAAATAATTATGGTTGTGAGGAAAGTTCTCACCCGTCGGTTGATGTTGTTTTATACCAACATGTGTATCCCCCAGTATCTGTGTGATAGTTAAAAACCCTCAAGGGCTAGGAGGCCTCTTAATTGAGCAAAAAAACACATGTACAGACATTTGAAACTCATAATAAAAAAAAAATTACTAAGAGACAAATGTATGTAGAAGCTACCCCTTTTATCCAAATCATACTTTGAAGTGGTGCATCAGAATTTACTTCTGAGAAGTTACTTACCAAGGTCGACTTATGGTTGAGCGTACAAATCCTCTCCATTTGTTGCATGCAAAATCATCCCTTCGAGGCATGGGGTAAGCCCAACTATGAAGAGTGCCTATCCGTAGGGTGTACTATTGCTTTCACAGAAAATTGCCAAAATATGTTCAAACATCAAACATTGTGCTTGAATCTAAAATGAACATATAAAAACAAACAATAAACATGATGGTTGAATCACAAACCCTTTGAATTAGTGTACGCTTTTAAAAGAAGCCCTATATTTGCACTCCTTGAATGATCTCCTTAAAGGTTTCAGAATATTTAGGCTTTAATTTCAGGCTACATTGGTTCAAAGTAAATGTTGGAAACTATGGCTTGGGTATCATAATTTCACAACTTAAAGCCATAGACATATAGGTTACAAAAGTACATGCTTTTTGAGTCAGTCAAAGTTATTGTATCATTTCCCACATCTGGAAACTAATCGAAACATCCAAAAACTGCAAGAAAAACATCAACACTATTGCCAAAATACTAAAGTTGGAAAACCAATTTACACAAAGGCTGCTTCTGCTACTGTTTCTAGCTTACTTGGTCCAAAACTGGCCACCCTTTCCAAAATAAGCTTTCCTTTACTCTCTATCCTAAAAATTTCACTGATGAAAATTAGCTACATTTGATAGAATCTATGCACTTGCTCCCTAATGCTCACACTTGCTTCTCAAAATCTTGTGCACTTTCCTAAAAACTGCTTGCAATTGCCAAGAAAGCTTTATTTTGATTGAGTAACTCACCACATTGGACAAAAACATTCAAAGGTTGCACTTGACATTTTAGCTCACACTTGCTTCTCGAAAACATGTGCACTTGACAAATTTTAGGCTGGAGTTGATAAATCTGGCTGCATACTGAATCCTTTTTAGAACAAAACAATTGGAAACCTAGATAAGTCATATAGTTCTTCATCCATTATCAACATTCCATCCTACTTTTAGAAATTAGAATCAAAACAAACAAACCTAGATTATTCCCTCACTCGCACTTCTAAGATATCAACAGTTGTTTGAAACACACGACTAGTTCAAGTAAAATTTTCTACAACATATCCTCTAGAAGAAGAAGTGAGATATCAATCCAGGCCTCTTCACATTTTGAGTTATGAGAATAGTGTCCCTTCAAAACATCATTCAAACCTTAGGGTCTTAAGCTTCATAGCAAACCATATCAAAACATCCACATCTTCACCATATGACCATTTGGTGTCTAGTTGTCCCAGTTCAACAATTGAACCTTATAGCACCAATCCTCCAACCAAGTATCACACATATTGAAGGTGAACAAACTGATATCATTAATAGTTTAAGGAACTTTATATTTGAGAAGAATGAAACACCCAACCAATGGAGAAACACAACAAACATCTTTGATCAAGAGGAAGAGAAAGCATAAATGGTAGTTAGAAGACCTATGTTACCACCTCCTGCATGGCAATAGGTACCCATCCTTCATGATCTCTGGAAAGATAAAAACCCTTAAGTGAAAATCCATATTGTGACTTTCAAAGAACCGTCCTACTCTAAAGTGTTCCAAAGGGTACATCTTGAGAAGATACCAAAACTGTGAAAATCGACAAGACTATCTTTATTTATGCTTTTCAATGGGCCAACTACCCTTAGATATTCAATAGAAAAATTAAAAAAAAAAGCAACTTTCATTTCCCTTAAAACAAAAAAACCAAAAGCAAAAGAATTTTTCATTCCATAGTTATAAGTCACAAAAACATTCACAAAAGCTTGGTTGTTGTTTATGACTACCACAAGATCACAACATAGAAAGAACATAGAAAACAAAAAAAATCAATGCCAACATACCACCAACAAACACCATGAACAACGAAAGTGGCACATGGGGCTATAAACCAAATGATCTTGAAACACCTCAAAAGAGACCCACATACAAAGACACATTTAGTGAGGAAGAGATAAACCACAAATGACAAGAGGTGATGGAAAAATCCTACTAGGACCCAGATAGAGTAGTCATAGAGGAAGTAGATACTAAGGAGGAGATAAATGATGAGGAACTATTTGAACATTCCAACAACCCCAAGGTGCTCAAACTAATGGGAAAATTGTTGAGAAAGGACCCAAGTTCATACTTCTTCAAGTTAGCATAGAGTGGTGCTAAACTACCAATAGATTTTAATGTGGAGGCTCTCAAAGATCCTAATCTTATTCCCTTAGGGATAACTCAAATGTGACACACATATTTGAACCCATGGAGATTTGAAGCATGCCACCTATATTCTCACAAAATAATGGTCAACCCATTGAAAACTCATTGTATAGAAAATCAACTCAGATTGAACAAGTGCTAGTGGCACAATAGTATCAAGGCGGTCCATCCTAGTACGTTCCACAAAGAAACAATCTGCCCCTAGGACAATATGTACCTCAAAACACTTTGAATGTTGACCCTTCTCAAAACACATAGTACCATCAACAAGGTGGACCATAGGGTCCCCTTCCAAATCAGTACCATCAACAAGGTGGACCACAAGGTCCCCTTCCATATCAGCCCCAACAACAATGTGTGCCACATGGTACCCTTCCTAGTTCATCCCAATAGCAAGGTAACCCACCAACGCACCATCAAGGAAACCTTCAGTATAGTCTGTCCCAACAAAAATTTGTGCCATAGGGCACCCTTCTCTAGTCATCCCATCAATAAGGTAACCCACCAATGCACCATCAAGGAAACCTTCGGTATAGTCCATCTCGACAACAAGGTGTGCAACAAGGCACCCTTCTCCAGTCATCCCATCAATAAGGTAACCTGCCAACACACCATCAGGGAATAATTTAGTATAGTCTATCCCAAAAACAAGGTGTGTCATAGGGCACCCTTCTCTAACTGTCCCATCAACATGGTAACCCACCAACACACCATTAGGGAAACCTTCTGTATATTCCATCCCAAAAACAAGGTGTGCCACAAGGAACCCTTCTCTAGTCATCGCATCAATAAGGTAACCTTCCAATGCACCATTAGGGAAACCTTCAACATAGTTTGTACCAACAATAAGGTGTACCACAAGGTACCATTCCCAAATTTTCCTACCAAAAAGGTGTCTCACTAACACATCAACAGGGTAACCTTCAGCATACTTCATCCTAGCAACAAGGAGCTAACCCTCCTTACAAATAGCAAGGAACTAACTCACCCTATTTTTAAAAAAGCTACCAAGGGTCAATACCCCCATTCTATCCAACTTATGACCAAACAAACATTGTGGGAAAACAAGGCTATTACATGCAAGGATTGCAAAGAAATGTACCAAAAACTGGGATGGAACTACAACTAGAGGTGATGAATAAGAAATAATTAGAAATGTAGGTAGGGAAAACAAAGAAGACCTACACCCTTCAGGAAATATGTCTGTTCCCATTAGATCATTTTGTCACTTTATTACCCTTTCCAAAAAACTTTGAAATACCCAAGTTCGACAAGTACAAAGGAGAGGAGACCCAGTAGAGCATGTACAAGACTTCTCAATATCATGTATGGAGGTACAAAACAATGAATCTTACCTCATGAGACTCTTTCCACACAGCCTTACAGGTCATGCTATGGAGTGGTTTTCTCATTTGTCACCGGGAATTAAAACTTTCAACGAACTATCTAGTAAGTTCATACCACACTTCTCATTCAACATAAAGAAAGATATTACCATCACAGATCTGTACAAAATTAAGCAAAGTCAAAGTGAATCTTTCACCTCATACCTTCAACGATGGTGACATAAGGCTAGTCGATGCAAATCACCTATTATCGACAAGGAGCTAGTTGACATATTCATTTAAAATGTCCAAGAAGAACTCAACTACCAACTTACCATGTTGTGTCCCGTAAAATTTGAAGAAGCCATTAAGAAGGGAATGCACATAGAAAGGACCCTCATAGAAAGAGGGGTGATCAAGATAAACAACCCGAAAGACAGTCGCTCAAGTTCAAAAGATAAACCTAAAATTTGGGCAAAGAACAAGAACGTTACAAACGATCGAGTGGTTGATGCTAGAGCACTATGGAACGCACAAAACATACCTCAAAACAAACTACAAGTGGTGCAAACAATCTATGTTCCAAAAAGTACTCAAAACATCCAAAATACATATCCCAAGAACAATCAGGTAGTCAAATAGCAAATGAATCAAGGAGGGAAACAGAGGCAATATGATCAACCAAGGAGGTAGTTCACAGTACTAGGTGAGTCCTTTGAGATATTCATGCAAAAGATAGTACAATAAAACCTCATCAAACTTACTAATCACCCAAACTATGCAGAACTTAGCTTCAAAATACCATGGTATAATGAGAAAGATTTGTGTGAATTCCACTAGATTATAGGACATGTAGCCAACAACTGCATGAGAATCAAGAACCTCATCCAAGACTTGATAGACAAAAAAGTAGATTTCAAAAACCATCCTAGAAACAAGGACCTTCAAATAAGCACAAAACCAATCCCAAACCATGCTAAAAATAATGAAAAAGGAAAGGACAAAGATTGCCAAAATGCTAACTACACATACGGTGAGACATTTTTAGGAACCCTTTCACAAGCTGATGAAAATAGGGAAAATATAGTGACTATACGAGGTGGAGACAATAACTATAACATAACTACCTATCAAGGGAGAGTTACAATACAGAGAGACCTTCCTAAACTCATGACTAAGTCATCAAATGACTACAACATTGTGGAACAGTTGAAGAAGACTTTGACCTTAATCTCAATCCTAGAATTGCTAAAACTATCACCTGCACATAGGGAGATATTGGAAAAAGCATTAGAAGCATCGGTCCCTAATGACCTCAGCATTCAATTCCAAGCCATGGTTGACAAAATCATGGCCAACAATCATTTAGTCTTCTTAGAGAAATATCTTCCACAAAGAACATTCCACAACCAGACTCTATACGTAGAGGTTGGTGTTCACAAAAACATGGTCAAGCGAGTGTTCATAGATAATGGTGCGGGTCTAAACATTTGTACCTTAAAAATTTTCAAACAGTTGGGGTATTTTGATGATGTGATAAACAAAGGGAAGAGTATCACTATAAGGGTCTATGATGATCTT
>VDFB02150310.1:0-12567 GCA_007258455.2 Sequoia sempervirens | reverse complement strand
GCTTTGCATTTTGGTTTATAAACAAGTGCTGGAGTTTTGTTTTAGATTGTTAACATTATTCATAGTCTTCTTGATTCATGATGGTTGCATGCCAATTGTATGGCGAAATGTCACTTGGCTGTAGGTGGTTAGTTTGATGTTAAAATTCATTTTTATACATAGAAAGATATAAAAGACTTGCATATGCATCCTAGGTGTTTGATAGAATCATTTAGAAGTGAACTGCAAGTAATTCTTGCAATCACAAGTGCTGTTAAAAGTTATTGAAGCAAACTGAAATTTATAAGAGTCATATATTCCTTGTATGCCAACTGTTTGACATAATGTCAAGTGGCTGAAGATGAATAATTTGCGAATAGAAAGCATTGAAGTGCATTGTAAATGATAAAAGGAAGTTGTAAATGCATCTAAGTGATTGTTTATGCATAGTAGAGTTGTTTCTCAAGCATTGGAAGCATTCAATAGTCAATTTTCAAAGAACATATCAGTCTGATCACATAAACCAGCAAGCTGGGAGGTTGCAAGTGAATTGTTTGACGATATTCCTTGAGCTCTTTATCAGCATTTTGAAGTCAATTTGAGCTAGGCTCATTACAGAGTTACCCGCTAGTCAGACTCATCGAATTTTTTGGGGAGTACTCGCTAGAAACTTGGCAAGTTTGACAAAAGGAATCACCAGACTCATTAAAAAATGCAAAACACGAAAAAAAAAATGAAGAAAAAAAACAGAAAAATAGTCAAAAAGGTCATAATTTTGCCCTATAAATGCATGAACACCCCTCACACTTCCTCACACAGCACTTGGAGAAATTATTTTTTCACAAAAATGTGCCTAATACCTAATTTCTCTCTTAAGTGATAAAATTGTGAAAATGGTGTGTGACATGAAGTTTTTGGTGGTTTCAAAGGCCTTAATTTGGGCTTGGCGGCAAGGGTGCTGCCCCTCGACCCCACTAGGGGCATTGCCCCAAGACCCCCACGAGGGGCACTACCCCTCAATCCCATTGAGGGCATTGGCCCTCTATCCCGCTAAGGCCATTGCCCCTAGACCCCCATGAGGGACGCTGCCCTTCAACCCCACTGGGGTCTCCACTCCTAGACCCCCACTAGTTATTAGGATTTCTTTTCATATAACAAATTTGATTATAATGATGAGATTTGGGAGTGGACACCAGAATCAACAACTTAGACGATTCTCTTTATCTCTGTCATAATATCATTGATCAATGATGAAATATCATACTATCAATATCAAAGATTCAAATTTCATTATTATTTTAAAATACAACACAACCTTCAACTTTGCACAAGAAAGGTATACAACAAATAAGAGGTCATTGATTTGGTCGAGTCAAAGCCACAAACATAGCCTTCAATGTTGAGCTATTGTATCCACTATTCAACTTCGCATGATGATGTCATTTTGTAATCCATATGTATTCAAGAATCAAATTTAATGGAAAACACATCCTCATGGTTTTTTAGACTCATTTGATGCATTTTGTAATTGAATTATGCAAAAAAAGAGTGTTTTTATAAGAAATTTTATTACTTTTTAAATTGTCGAGTTTTTGCCGAGTCAAAAAATTTGGGTTAACCAATAGACACTTAGCTATTTTTTTATTTTCTTGAAGGCTAATGGGGTGGTGTGTTGATGTGTTTTTCGTGACCGCACCAACGCAGAATAAAGTTGCCAACGGCTTCCCTATTCTCTCTTGATCAAAGTATTCCGCATGCTAAGATTGCAAGAAAGTTCATGCGTTCAACTCCAAGGTTCCTTTAATGTAATATTCAGTTTGGCTCATGTGATTTGTTGGTATTTCAAGGACTTGCATGTAATTGTTCCTAAGCAGTGGAGAAAGGGATTCAAATGCTCGAAAGATTTATCTATGAAGTGCGGGTTTCCTATTCTAACCAGAAAGTACTGAATTGAAAAGGGTGTAGGGCCTAAGGAGTTTATGTTCTATTCTAAATGCAGGATATGTGGAGCTTCACTTCAATAGACTTCAACCGGATTTCACCTAGCCTCCGTCGGACAGCCTCAGCAAAATCGGTGCAATCTTCAAGGGAAATATCAAAAGATGTTCAAATTATGACTTAACATGCATACACCATCACAACGACGCATATAAGCATATAAATCACAACTGAAGTTAAACTCAAGGTAATGTCCAGTTGACCACACAAGGCGAACTTATCATCAACAAGCCGCTAGTGGTATGGAATAAAGCGAAGCTATCTTAGTAAAACACCACACACCAAAGTAAGCTACTTGTATGAAATTAAGCTACTTGGATACGAAAGGAAGAAGAAACCTTGCTAGTATTTCATGACAAGACGAATTCCATCATCAATGAAAAGATCTATTATCATGCAAATGTGTTACATAACACTTCTTCAAAAGTTTCAAAGGGAAAACTTTCTTCTCCAAATTATGCAAAATGCTCTAACAATGCTACACTATCTAGCTACTTCTAAGCTAATTTAAGTCGCCCCTCTACTCTAATTCCTACCGCCTACTATCTAATTAATTACAAAATGAGGGGACTCCTTTATATAGCTAGCCAAGTCCCAAAGACGCTAGGGTTACAATCAATAGAGGGCTGTAATCGCCACCTCAAAATTTCTAAACAATATTGCTCCTGAAACCGGCCATACTTAAGGGAGAGTGGGGTAATAAATGCACCATAATGTCCACCATCATCCTTCTAGAAGATTCCGCTTGCAGACGCGTCCACACTGTCCTTGATCTTCCTTCTTGACTTTGTTCTTTGACTTCTTCCACTTGAGGATCTTCATCTTTGTCACTTGAGTTAACACTTAGCCAATTTCTTGCAACTTTTTCTTTCTTCATGTGAAACTCATCTTCATCGTGCTTCCACTTCAAGTCATCACGCTTGATCTCGACGTCCCTCCTGCAAAACAAGCAAGGAGAAGGGTATTAGAATACTTCATGATATAAACTTAACTCACTCACCTGATCCTCACGCTCCAACTTTCAAGCGTTCATCGTCCTCGCTAGTCAACTTCATTCTTCTACATGATGCCTTAGCCAAATTTTCAACCCATCTTGTATTCTGCCTGGTGTACTTCACTCTGATATTTCATTTAACTCTGGCTTGAGAAGAAATTCCTTCATCAGGAACTCGATCAGAAATCATCTAGGCGATCACTTTCAAATTCATTGTGCGGAGGATTTTACCTTGAAAACACATTTACTTCACATTTGCCTTAGAAAATTTTCAAATTTTCCTTAGGAAATACATCAACCTGAGGTCCATCCAAAATCTTCATCCCAAAATTCTCGACAAGCTGTGGAAGACCTTAAAATCAACTCCTCATTGATAATCTTCAATACCCAGAAGAAAGTTTTCTCCAGAACGCATCAAACCCATGGGTGCACAACGAACGGGTTCATTTTATTTTCTCTGAATTTTGAACCTTAGAAAATTATTCTTTCAACAATTTTGTCCTCGTTCTTCGATCCCCTCTGAGAATTTTGCTCTGACTTGGAAAATTTGTATCAATTTTGTGCAGCTGGCAATCACTGACTTCCTCTCTGGCAACTCATCTGCTCGTGCTTCAGAAAAATTCCATCACCTCTCTAGACTTGGGCATTTTTCTAAGGGAGAAAATATTTTGTGCCTTAGAAATTTTTTTTTTTGAATCACTTGAAAATTTTGCCTTAGAAAAATTTTATATCCAACTCGATCAATTTTGCCTGTGAAAATATCAACTTGTCTTAGAAAATTTCTCATGAAGGCGCCTAGCACATTTTATTCTCTAACACCACCTTGCATTTTACTTCACATTTGGAAAAATATTTTCGAAGCTCAAACGCCTTAGCAATATTTTCTTTTTTTTTTCTTCACTTAACATCTTAGGCGCCTATTTGAGGAAAATCACGCCCTAGCACTTTATTCCCAACACCTTTAACACATATCACTTCAGGCGCAAGTAGCACTTGGAGAAAAATAAAATAAAATAGAAGCGCCTAGCATACTTGAGGAGGAAATTCAAATCCACGCCTTAGAAAAAATTTCAACTCTTGACACTTTAGGCGCATTTGAGGCTTGAAGAGGGACATCCAACTTCACCACGCCCAACATTCACCCTTCTTTTACCACGCTTTGAAGTATTTTCACCTTATTTACCACCTCCATTCACTTATTACCTCTCAAACTAGGCGCATTTCCATGTAGGCAAAGGATAACACCTCACATCCCATTGTTTTGTCTTCTCTTGACTCATTTGGGCGCATTTCCACCTAGGTGAGGGATAAGAATCTTTGACTAGTTGACCCTTTCTTTTCTTGAGCGCATTTTCTTGCAGGTGGAGGACGAAATTTTAACTTAGCCATTTTTTAAACTTCAAACGCCTTGCATGTGACTCTTCACCTTCTCCATTTTCGTCTCTACATGCCTTGTTTTGGGCGCATTTTGCCCATGTAGGAGGATGAAAAAGTTGACTTCCCTTGACCAGCTTGTTGTTGGGCGCATTTCCTACTTGATGGAGGATGGGCGCAAATGAAGGGTGATGGAGGATATTTCCAACACTTAGAAATTTTTTGCTATAACTCATTCAAGGTGGGCGCATTTTGCATGTGCTGGAGGATGAACTCTCCAATGTCCTTGGGTGACTCTTCACCTTCCACGTTTTGTCTTGACATGGCCCAGTTTGGGTGCATTTTGGCCTTGGAGAAGGATGAAAATGTTTGACCTTGTTGACTTTCCTTCACCTTGGGCGCATTTTGCCTTGCTTGCAGGATGAACTTGTATTTTGGGCGCATTCTGAGGGGTGAGGCGGATTTTTCATACTTAGAAACTTTTTCACTTTTCCCTCTTCCATCTTGGGCGCATTTTGCCCATGCTGCAGGATAAAAACTTTGACTTTTGTTTGACTTTCCTGCCTTGGGCGCATTTTGCCCTGTGTGAAGGATGAACTCACATTTTCAAAAAAAATTCAACGCTTCTAGCTGAGATGGGCGCATATTCCTAGGCCTGCTGGATGAAGTTCCAGACTTAGGCAAATTTTCATCATCCTTTGCCGGTATCGTACCCTGCTATTTATAGTAAGTTCTCTGAATTTGTGCCTCTGAAGCTCGGATCAACTTGAAATTTTAAACGTAGCATCCTCACAACTTTATCAATCTGTCGGCACTGCCACTTTTAGTCACCCTGCTATTTATAGCCTGTTTTTGAAGGTGGCTTACTATAAATAGTAAGCTCTTGTTTCTGATAGCTCCCAAGCTCCGATCGAGTTGAAATTCGAATGAGGCGATCCTCACCACGGACTACTGGTCGACACGACGCATGCAAATTGATACTATTTTTAGCACGCTTCAATTTGACTACTATAAATAGTAAGTGCTCCGCTTGACTGGAATTTCACCGCTACAGAAATTAAGAACGCATCAAGGTGGTTTACATCGGTTAAGATTTTAACTTTTGATGCCTATTTTAGGGTCTTCGTTGAAACTCCTAATTTGTATCATTGCATGCGATCATCAAAAGATCTCCGCTTTGCTCTCAAGCTTTCATAAGACCGCTGCATCACCGCGAATCAACTACTGAAGTTACCGGCCGGGACACACCCGCTAAAATAAAGTTCCCATCGAGTGAGAATCTTCATTTGTATTGTCACACCATCGCTAAGCTCTTTTGAAAACCCATCGAATCAATTGACATGCAAAAGAAACTCCTCGACAAACCCTAAAAATAGCTCTCTGGCTATTGAATTCTCGAAGTGGTTTGTCTCACCTTGTATGTTACATCATTAAGGTCTTGAAAACCTGTATAGAATATGCGACATGCAAGAAAAACTCGTGATCAGATCCCTGGGAATTGCATACTTAAGCTCTTGACTGCTAAAAATAGTAAGTTGTCCAATTTTGCTCAAATTTGGCATGTGGCAAATTGATGTACCTCCTCAATGTTAGACGGATGATCGAATCTCAAAAACGCTGACAATTGCTCCCTCAATTAAAAATTCTACTAAAAATAGTAAGTACCTCCGAATTAGCTGAAAACTTGCCGGAAGCCTGCTGCAAACACGCTGACAACACTGTTAAGCTCAATTTTCAATATATTCATTTTACTTGACCCTTTATGACCTCAAACTGACCAGGAAGACTCAAACCCTAATTCTCAGACTTGGTCAATTTTATGCTTAAGCTTGCAGACGGGAATCAAAAGAACGAGAGACACAAAGAAACAAACCAACACCAAACCAAAACAAAGCCAAAAGGTCCCCATTTGCAATTGGGGCTATGTGTGAAACGCCACAACATGGTGTAAGGTAAATAATTAACTAATTTAACTTAAGTTGTTTGAAAAGTAATTTTAAGTTATAAATTATAATTCATAAAAGTCAAAAAGTCGAGCATTTTATAAAGGTCCTCTAGTCACTTTTCAAAAATCAAGATTGGAGGGAAAAGGAGGAAATATTATATATATATGAGGAGGAGTTAAGGAATAAAGGGGGTAACCAATTCATATCATGAAATTCATTTCTTTGAAGATTGAACATTGTTCTTCTTTTTTGCCCTAGGACAAAAACCCTTCAGCAAAAAATGGATTTGAGAATGAAAACCCTCATATTCATTTGAGTAATTCCATTCAAAGATTACCATTGACTTGGGTACTTGCAATTTTTTGATGTGTTTTAGTTGGTGTGAAGATTTCTAGTTTTCTGGAATGTGTGTGTGGAGTTCCCAGTTTTTAGTTGGTGTCTATGGGTGTTAAGATTTTAAGTTTTGGTAAGGGCTTTTGGTGTGATATGTGCAAACTTCAAATTATAAGATTCATGTAATGTTGAATGCAAATATTCCATAGACTGGTTTTATCTCTTTTATATCTTTATCCTCTATTATGCATGTTGTACCTCACTAGGCGCAGCTGCTACCTTTTATCTGCTATGTTAATTAAACAAAGGCTGCCGCACTTATATTAGATATCTATATCCTGGTTTGCAGTGTCCTTAGCTAAATGAAGGGAGACGGGTCAAAGTTTGGTAAAAAGTTAATTTAATTGCAGCCTCTGTATTCCTCAAAAGAAGGTGCTGCTATACTCTAACCTGGTGATGCAGGGGCATCGTTCTTTTTGAAATTTCGGTTTTCTTTATTTTTTTGTTTTCCTTCTGAAGTTTTGGCTTGGTATGAAGTGTGGGGGAAGTGCTGATGTGAAAGACCATTTAAATATGCCAACTCCTAGAGGACCCGCACAGCTTTGGAAAAGTTTTGAAATTGCAAATTCTGAAAATATAACCATAAACCTACCCGCGACCAAGCAAAGAGAAATCAGTTGGAAGTTGGTTAAAAGATTCAGTTGCAAATTCAGTTTCAAAAACTTACTTCTAAAAAGATAGCATTGATAATCTAAGGGGGCGCAGGCAGTTAAAAGCAAGAAGATATACCGATAGAAAGGAGGCAGTTAAGTGAGTTTTGGCGCATAGAAAAAAATGAGAGCAGAATTTCAGCATAGAAGATAAAGAAGAGGATTGCTGGCTGTTAGTGTGGGAAAGAAGAGATAGAGGGGTGCAGACAGAAGGAGAGAGGAGAGAATTTTCCAGTAGAGTGGTTGAAGTGATAAGGAATTTGGATTGGACAGTTCACATTGGGAAAGAAGAAGATTCGGCCTGGCTATGAAGAAAAGATAATTGCCGAACCTTTGTGTATTGCACAGTTGCTGCTTTTCTTGTGTCTTGCTGCCTTCGAGCAAGTCTAACGTGCTATTTGTGATTGCTGAGTAAGCATAAATGTCTTGGTGTGAAGAAGCCGATGATGGCATATGAAACTCATCAATTTCCTTTGCACATTAAAAACTATTAGCTGTGTATTGTCTCTGTTTTATTTTCTTTGCCAAAGACAGAATCTTTCTTGCTGTTCTTAATTTGAAGTTTTATAAATTCCTTTCTATTTCCAGTCCCGAGTGTTCTTGATGTGGAAGACAGTAATAAAAGAATAGATAGGCAAATTGGTGTTGTCTTGTAGCTTTTTCCTTTTGCATTTAAGTTGTACAACCGTCATCACCTGGCTGCATGAATTTGTGGCTACTTAGTTATTAAGTGTGATCATTTTAATATAATTTGGTTTATTCATCATTGATGTGATTCAAAGTGGAGGTGAAGTAGCATGTTGGGTGGTTAAAAGAGCTACCGTGTGACATGAAGGAAGATGTAATTTATTTATTTGATGCTGCTTTTCAAAATAACTGATGTTATTTATTACTTGTAGCTGCCATACAGCCTACACTCAGCAGCAGCATCTTTGAGAGGTCTCCTTATAAGTGGATCCCTTGGTCTATAAAAAAATATTCTAGTAATTATTTCTTACAAGTAGTTCCTATCACTTGTATTACAAACGAGATGGTAAAAAATTTGATCTTATCTAAAAGATTACAATATAATACAACATATTGAGCATTAATTAATTAATTACTAAATATTATTTTAATACCCTCCCTTAATGCTCAATCTGTCAACTACACCAAGATGCCCCCTAAATTTGACAAACTTGTATGGACTAAGGGACTTAGTGATAATATCTATTGTCTCATCCTCTAATGGAACATACAACAACTGAACTGATCCGTCTTCAACAAGCTTCCGAATGAAGTGACAATGAGTTTCCACATGCTTGGTTCTTTCATGGAAGATTGGATTTTTGGCAAGTTTGAGAACTCCTTGATTATCACAGAACAAGGGATTCGGACCTACTTGAGATATTTGCATATTCGCAAGCATCTGGCGAAGCCAAACTGCTTCACAAGCTTCCTTAACTGCTCCTCGATACTCTGCTTCTATTGAGGAAAGAGCCACTGCCTGTTGCTTTTTACTAGTCCAAGTGATTGCACTAGATCCCATAATGAAAACATACCCAGATGTTGATTTTTTGTCATCAACCGATCCTACCCAATCTGAGTCTGTGTAACCAATGAGTCTAGGATCATGACTCCTAGTGTAAAGAAGTCCATAATTAGAAGTGCCCTTCACATAACGCAGCACACACTTTGTTGCTACCTAATGATCAACCTTGGGCGCTGTCATGAAGCGTGAAATGTAGCTCACTGCAAAACTGATGTTAGGTCTAGTGGCAGTGAGATAGATGAGGCTGCCCACTAGTTGCCAAACCAAGGATTCATCCACTACAGGGGAATCTGATTTAGCTGACAACTTCAACCCTTTTTGCATAGGTGTGGAGGCAGGTTTACAATCCTGCATTCAAAACTTACCCAATAGACTTCGAGCATATTTGAACTGAGAGATGAAGATACTGCTCTGTGTCTGCCAAACCTCAACACCTAAACAATAATGCAGAAGTTCATGTCAAATGAGCTTCACAAATCCTGTTTGATCTTATAGATCAAATGTATCGAGCTGCCAGTAATGATCAGGTCATCAACATAGACATCAAGAAAAAGAATATCACTACTAGTGTGTTTGACATACAAATTAGAATTAGATGGACTCCTCTGAAAAGCCATGATCTATGAGGTACTTGTCAATTTTGATGTACCAAACCTGAGGAGCCTGTTTCAGACCATACAGTGTTTTCTCCAGTCTGCACACCTGGTGTTCTTTACCGACAACCTTGAACCCTGGAGGCTACGTCATGTAGACTTCTTCCTTCAACTCACCGTTGAGGAAAGCACTCTTAACATCCATTTGATGGACTTTCCAACCAAATTGGGCTACTAAGGCAAGGATGAGCCGAATGGTACTCATCTTGGCTGTAGGAGAAAAAGTCTCCTCATAGTCAATGCCTTCCTTCTGTGAGAATCCCCTAACAACGAGACAAGCTTTGTACTTGTCAAGGGTACTGTTAGCTTTGTACTTAACCTTATACACCCATTTGCAGCTAATGGACTTCTTCCCTGGAGGAAGATCAAAGAGGACCCAAGTGTTATTCTTCTGAAGGCTATATGGTATTCAACCTCCATAGCCTATTCCCATTCAGGAGTTCCTTTAGCCTCTGAATATGTCTAAGGCTCATAAACACTGTGAATGTTGGCCATGAGAGCCATGAGAGCAAAATTAACTGTATGTTGTTGTTTGCTCTTGTTTCTGGATGGTCTACCCTCAATGAGCTCATCATCATGAAGATCACCAATAGTCTTAGCCCACCATTTAGGCCTAAGAGTAGAAGTGCCAACATCGGATGCATGAGGAGCTGGAACTGGAACTGAAATTGGATCTAGAACAGATTCAATAGGTGGAAGATCAAAATCCTTCGAAGGAAAATCAAGTTGAGCGTCAGCAAAAACAAAAACAGAATCTGCATCATCCCTCTCATCAGGTGGAGCTAACGGAAGATGAACACCCAAATCAGAAGCCTTCAAAGGCTAGTCCTTAGGATGTTGAACAAACGAGGAAAGATGAAAAGGTCCTCGTTCTTCATCAAAGACAACATCATGAC
The DNA here is from genome assembly GCA_007258455.2 of Sequoia sempervirens. NCBI lineage: Eukaryota > Viridiplantae > Streptophyta > Pinopsida > Cupressales > Cupressaceae > Sequoia > Sequoia sempervirens. The sequence goes on along the minus strand of VDFB02150310.1, from coordinate 2,153 downwards.
TGAATATGAGACAATAGTGTCTACATCAATCAACCGGTAAACCTTTATGGTTGTCACTATACCCTGTGAACATAAGCTTTTGACTCTTGGAATCCAACTTGGAGCGCTTGGCATCTGGAATCCATACATATGCTAACGAGCCAAAGATTTTCACATGACCGACGGAGGTTTGCAACTCAGTCCAAGCTTCAGAGTCTTAACCTTAATAGCCTAAGTGTAGGAGACCGATTAAGGGATAAATGAGTGTAGAATCGCTTTGGCTCCAACATTTGTTAGAACACTCTTGTGTTCTAACATGGAGGAGCTTTGATCTGATTGCGCCATTTACAACACTGCTTTGTTGAGGTGTAAGGGTGGTGCCAAGCCGAAATCGCGAATAAAATTTATTATTCAATCGCGTGACGGCGGAACAATTCCATTTTACGGTTTGAATCTTTAAATATAATAAATATTCATGGTCGGCAATTTATTTTACTTACTGGAAATAATTCAGAATATTAAAAGGTGTATTCATTGGCCCACATACATCAGTGTGAACCAACTGTAGTACCTTGGAGGCTCGCCATGAGTCACCATCCGTGAACGGTGTCCTATGCTGCTTCCTAGCCTAACAAGGTCTACAAACTCCATGATGCTAAGTCTGGATCTCAGGTAAACCAACTACAAGTCCCTCCCGAGCTAACTGAGAGAGATAGTGCACATTTAAGTGCCCATAACTCTGATGCCAAAGACTGGTGATGGAAGAATTTTTGGCTGCCATGGCTAACTCTAGAGAATCACCTGTATCCACGAGTCTGTATAGACCATGATCCTCAATACCAACAACCAGAGTGGTGCGAGTCTCCCAATCAACAATCGAACACTTATGTGCACTGAATATCACATCCAACTAAGGAGAGTTCCGCATAATCTGACTAACAGAGAGAAGGTTTAGTTCCATGCTAGGAACGTAGTATACATTGAGGAACATGAGATTCCTCCCACCAAACTGAAATTGAATGTTGCCCTTGCCGGCAATGGTATACTCTTCACCTCCACCAAAAATAACTAAGTCACTGAAAGGAGAGAAGTCTGTGAACCAATCACGTTGATGGGTGAAGTGTCGCGAAGCACCTGAATCAATGTACCAGGCAGAGGACTTCACATGATCTGCAGGTCTTTTAGCCATAAAGGTGTAAAAGGAAAATTCCTTCTACTCATTGTGCTCAGTAACATTTGCTTTCTGTTGAGACCCTCCCTGCTTCTTCTATTCAGAAGCCAAACGCTGACGACAATCCTTCTTCATATGACCATATTTGTGGTAGTAATTACACTGAATGTTCTTCTTCTTGGGGCTGTCATGAGGTTGACCTAAGCCTTTTTGCTGCAAAGGCTGACCTTTCCCCTTATTCTTAGCTTAAGACTTAGCTGCAAAAGCTTGCTCTATAGAGGACAAAGAAGCACTACTACCAAATTGTTGTCTCCAACGATGCTGCTGCAAAAGTTTGGTACAAAGCTCTGGAAACTTCAAATCAACATTAGTCAAAGTAATGTTGAGAGTTTCAACAAAGTGCTCATAAGACTTCGGTAGACTTTTCAAAGTGATGAATACCATGTCTTCTTCCTCCATCTTCCAACCAATCACCTCCAACTGATACGGATGTCTTGAATCTTTGTCAGATGCTCCTATAAGGACATTCTCTGATCCATCATGATGGAGAACAGTTGGTTCTTTAGAAAGAACGCATGATTCTTGTCGGAGGTCTCATGCAAGGTTTTCAAATGCTCTCAAATGTCAACAGTTGATTTGCCGGATGGAACTTGTGGAAGTTGATCATCGGTAACTGAAAGTTTAATGAGCATCACTACTTCACGATTTTGCTCATCAAACTTTTCTTGGTCTTTACCTGTTTTTGTGGGACGAGTAGGAGTGCCTAGAACAATCTGATCAAGGTAGCAATATTCGAAGATAGTCATCATTCACTGCTTCCAAGTATTATATTTTTTGCCATTGAATTGTTGATTGCCTTCCAACATTATGTTGGTCAAAGATGTCATCTTTCACGCTTTTCGAAGGACGAAAAACGAGACATAGATAAGAGGCTCACAAAAACTGAATGCATAGAACCCAAGACACGAATTCTAATGTATTGGAAACTGAGGTAGTTTGAGGC